>PVKN010018846.1:0-16646 GCA_004027915.1 Capromys pilorides | reverse complement strand
CTTCCTTCCTTCCTTCCTTCCTTCCTTCCTTCCTTCCTTTCTTTCTTTCTTTCTTTCTTTCTTTCTTTTTTTTGGAACTGGGGTTCAAACTCATGATGTTGCACTTGCCAGGCAGGCACTTGTGCCTCGAAGCTATCTCCTCGGCTCGGTTGAATTAATTTCTGCTCTAATCTTTATAATTTCCTCCCATCTTTGGACTTTAGGTTTCGTTTGCTCTTCCTTTTCTAGTCAGTTTAGGTGCTGCTTGGGAGTATTTATTTGTTCCTGTTCGGTTTTCTTTATTATTGTTTGTTTGTTTGTTTGTTTGTTTATTTATTTATTTATTCCATTCTGTTTTCTTAATGTGTGAGTTCAGAGCTATAAATTTCCATCTAAGAACTGCTTTCATCGCATCCCATAAATTCCCATAGGCTGTGTTTGAATTTTCATTAAATTGTAAACATTGTTTAATTTCCTGTTTAATTTCATCTGTAACCCACTGGTTGTTGAGAAGGGTGTTGTTTAATTTCCATGTATCTGGAGTTCTTGTGATTTCTGTTGTCATTTATTTCTAGTTTCATTGCACTGTGGTCACATATTATGCATGGAATGATTTCTGCTTTCTTACATGTACTTTAGCATGATCTATGTACTAGTATGTGGTCAATTTTGGAAAATGTCCTGTGTGCAGCTGAAAAAATGTGTATTCAGAAGTGGTTGGGTGGGGCACTCTGTGTATGTCCAGTAAGTCCAGTTGTCCCAAGATCTGGTTCAGTTCTGCTACTTCTTTCTAATTTCTTGTCTGCTAGACCTATCTTTTTGGGATAAAGGGATGTAAAGGTCTCCTGTTAAGATTGTGGTATTGGATGTTAGATTTTTAATGTTCATTAAGATTTATCTTATATAACTTGGTACTCCCATGTTGGGTGCATACATATTTATAAGTGTTACCTCTTCGTCTTGAATTTTTCCCCTAACCCGTATGTGGTGGCCTTCTTTATTTTGTTTGATTAATCTTGGTTTGAAGTTTAGACTGTCTGCAATAGGATTGCTACCCCTCCTTTTTTTTTGGCGGGGGGGATGCTGGAGCATGTAGTATTGTTTTCCATCCTTTAGCTTTTACCTGTGAGTTTCTTTATGAGTTAAGTGTGTTTCTTGTATACAGCATATTGTTGGATTTTGCTCCCTTATCCACTCTGTCAGTGTATTTCTTTTAATTGGAGAATTGAGTATTTACATTGATGATTATAATTGAATGCATTTATTTATGATTGACATGTCTTTTACTTACTACTGTTTACTCCTTTTTCTCCTGTTTAATTGGTTACTCTTATTTGGTGGGTTCTTTCTGTTCTCATTTCTAGAGTATGGATCGTTTTTGTCCCTCTCTAAAATATTTTTTAATAGTCCGTGTAGGGTTGGCTTTGACATCATGAAATTCTTTAGTTGTTCCTTGTCAGGGAGGAGTGTTTTACTTCTCCCTCATACTTGAAAGAGAGTTTTGTGGGGTATAGCAGTCTGGGCTGGAATTTGTTTTCATGGAGAACTTGAAGCCCTCTGCTTCATGCTCCTTTTGAGTTCATGGTTTGTGAAGAGAAATCTGCCATTATTCTGATGGGTTTTCCTTTAAATGTGATCTGTTTGTTTTGTCTAGCAGCTTTTAGTATATTATTGTTCTGCTGGATTTCTGGGATCTTGACTATCTTTATAATTTCCTCCCATCTTTGGACTTTAGGTTATGTTTGCTATTATATGTCTGGGTGTGTTTTTAGTGGAGTTGATGTTAGCTGGAGTTCTGTATGCTTTAGTTATCTGATTGTCTGATTGTTTTCTCATATTTGATAAGTTTTCTACTATTACTTCTGCCTATATTCTTTTTATATCATTTGCATTGACTCCTTTTTCATTGATTTCTATTAATCTTAAGTTGTTAATTTTTGCATCACCTTGCAGATGTTGAATTATTTTTTCCTGCAACCTGGTTGTTTTTAAGAGATCCTTTCTTACCTTTTCACTAGCTGTGACTGTGTCTTCAAGGTCTGAAACTATTTTCACTTTCATTCATATGAAGTTGCCAGCTTGTGATTGAGATTTTTATTTTCTTATATATCTCTTTGAAACTGTTCCATGTGATCTATTTCTTTTCTATATTGCTCATTCAAGGATTCCATCATTTTTCTATTCTCTAATTTTTTTTTATCAATGTCTTCTTTAGAGGTATTAAGTGTTTCATTATAGTTATCCTTTCTTTTTCTACTTCAGAGATTATTTCTGCTCTCATTTCCTCTCTACCTTTCTGCAGTTGTTCCTTTACTTCAAATGCTATTAATTTGGAGATGTCTTTTTTACTTCAGAGGGTTTATTTTTTTATTTTTGCAGGACCGGCGTTTGAATTCACAACCTTGCACTTGCCAGGTAGGCACTTGTGCCATGGAGCTATCTCCCCAGCCCCCAGAATTTATTTCTGATGCTTCCCTCTATACTTTTCTGCAGCTTTTTTTTTTTTTTTTTTTTACTTCAGACTCTAGTAATTCAGAGATTTCTTTTTTTACTTCAGAGGTTATCTCTAATCTGAGTTCCTCTATGTTTCTGCATTTGTTTGTTTACTTCAGATGCTACTAATTCAGAGATTTTGGTTGCATAATTCCCATTTTCTTCTATGGTTGTGTCTCCCGTATTTGTTCCAGGTGGGCTTGGGACCTGAGATTACATTTTGCTCCTTTCTGTATCACTCTGTATAGCAGTGATCTCTGACCTTTAGTGTAGAACTTTGGTGAAGTTATGCCATTAGCACCTACTGAAATTTGGGTCCAGATCTACCAAGTTTGATCTTGTCCAGATGTGCCTGGCTGGGTCTGGCTGCTGTGCCCAGCTTCTTCCTACTTCAGCTTTTGGGGGAGAGCCCACTGTGCTCCTCTGGGAAGATGCTCAGCTCCTGGGTTAGCTGGTAGGGTCTGACTCCCAGCCTCTCTGCAGGGAATTTTGCACAGGGCTCCACAGCAGATGCCAAAGCTGGGTTCTGGGTATCTGAGGTAGAAGTTCCAGTGGTGCAGGTGTGCAGGCCTAGTGTTCCTGCCTATGTGTCTGGTAATCATGTGCTATGGGCCAAGGCAGAAATCCGGTGGTGGTTCAGGGGTGCAGGCCAAGAGGTCCTACCTGTGCGTCCACTGGTCGGTCAGTTGGTTGGTCAGGGCTGCTGTGGGTGCGGGCTGAGTTCCGCTTGAGGTGCAGGGGCCATAGGCCAAGAGGGTCTAGTTGCGCGCCCGCATCGGTCAGTTGGGGTTGCTGTGGGTGAGGGCTCAAGCCATGTAAGGCTTTTTGAGCTCACGACTCATTACAGGCTGTTTCAGATGTACCACATAGAACTGTAGGACTTAATGTTTGCTCTTCTTCTGGTTTTTAGACTTGTTTTGATTGCAATTGTCTTGTTTCCTACTGTACATACCTTTTGTACTGGTAATGTTTATCTTGTACCTTTAAGTGTTGAAAGTGTTTAATACTTCATTTGTACAGGGGTGCACAGCTAAGAGTTTGCCTTAGATCATGGAGATTTGGGACTTGGACTTTTCAACATTGCTCAAACTGTTAGGACTTAAGCAACTCTTAGAGATGGACTAAGATGTCTTTTGCATAAAGGGATGTGCATGAGTCTTTTGGGAGGGGGATGCCCAGGGGCAAAATGTCATTATTCTAATGTAATACAAAGTTGAAGTTGTGAAATATTAATAAACATGTCTACATACCTGGAAACTGGTTTAAGAAAATGTCTCCTTGCCGAGTTGACAAGGGTTGGATTGTACTGGTTGTATATTATGTCAACTTGAGGAATTCAGACGTTTAATTAAGTGACTCAGCAGAAAGCCAGCATCTTTAGTTTGTAAACATCCTCATCTTGTGCAAGACAAGGGCATGGACATTGTTTGATCTCTACACCCCCAGCCCCAGTGTAGCTTTTTCATACTATAATGAAGGGAGAGAGGCTGCCTAGAAGCCACAGCTGCTGCCTTTCCATTTGTTCTTTGCTGTTTTCTGCTGCCATGAACTGCTGCCCTCTGCCGTGTGCCACTCTGCCTGGGAGCCAGCAGAGAATAGACTGAAACCTTCACAAACTGTGAGCTATATCAACCTTTCCTTCCTTAAATTTGGGTGTTAGGTATTTTTTTCATAGCAACAAGTAAAAAATAACAGAGACATTAAATATTTTATTTTCTTGATGTTATTGTGAAAGGTGTTGTGTCCTTAATTTCTCTCTCAGTGAATTTGTCATTCATGTTCAGAAAGGCATTGATTTATGAGGATTGACTTTGTATCCTCTATGCTTCTAAATCTAGTTATTAAATCTAGAAGTTTTTTGGTGGAGTTTGTGTGTGTGTGTGTGTGTGTGTGTGTGTGTGTGTGTGTGTGTGTGAAGTTTTTGAGGTTGTTGTGGTCAGGGTTTACAAGAGAATCGATTTAATAGAGGACACAATTTATAGGATTATTTTATAATACTCACCCAAAGAGTCATACACAGAGATTGCAGGAAATCTGTCCACACAATAAAGACTCAAAGAATTCAGCTGAAGACCTAGGGCCTATGACAATGCTTGATGCAAGTCAGTTTCATGGATTTGTACTGGGAAGGCCTAAAGGTCAGTAGTGGAAGCTAGACAGTCTGTGACAGTGGGATTGAGGATCTGTGTTAGTAGGCTGAAGGATCTGCACTGGAGCCAGGAAGTGACACTGAATAAAAGCAGAGCCCCTCCCTCCCCCCAAAAAAAAGTACCACAGCTATCCTCAGGAAGTGAAGTCCCAAACTCTTCTGACAATGACAATAGTCAGTTTTATATGAGGAAAGCCAGAATGACAAGCTTCTCTAGGACACTGAACAGCACACCATGTTCCCCTCAAGAGCCAGAAATGATGCTCAAAGCAAGGACCAGAACTCCCCCAAAGTGAACCATTGCCATTCTCAGTCACAACAAGCTCCTGAGCTCCACTAATGATGAGGACAGCTGATTTCATATGAGTATGACAAGCTAGCATGACAAGCTCCTCCAGAAGAACCAACAGTCCCAGGAAAACCGACAGCTCCCTAACAATACTTTTCCAACTTTTCTGTTTATTTTGTTGGTAACAATCTTCAGGTCAGCTTTCCACATCTAGCACACACTGAGTCAGTTCAGTGGGGGGCTACAAGTTCACTAACAGTTGTCAATCCATCCGCAGGAATCTTCTATGTAGAGTATCATCTCATCAGCCAATAATTATAATTTAACTTCTTCCTTTCCTATCCATATTCTTTTTATTTCCTTCTCTTGGTTAATGTTTCTAGAACTATATTGCATAGAAATGGTGAGAGCAGACATCTTTGTTCCTGATTTTAGAGTGAAATTTTTGAGTTTTTCACCATTTAATATCATGTTGGCTGTTGGCTTGTCTAAGATTGCTTGTATCAGATTGAGATAAAGACTATATATTTTAGTATTCCATAGGACTTTCATCATGAACAGGTATTGGGATTTATGAAATGCTTTTTTTCTGCATCACTGAGATGGTTTTGGTTCTGGGTTCTGTTAATGTGGTGTGTTTATTGACTTGCATATGTTGAATCTTCCCTGCATCTCTGGGATGAAGGGATGAATCCTACTTGATCATGCTATGTAATCCTCTTGATGATTTGCTGAATTCTTTGCCAGTATCTTATTGAGGATTTTGTGTCTATGTTCATTAAGTAGACAGGCCTATAGATTTTTATTTTTATGTTTTAGTGTAATCCTACGTAGGTTTTGGTATCAGGATAATGCTTGCCTCTAGGAGTGAGTTACATAGTACTGCTTCCCTTTGAGTTTCATTGAAGAGTTTTAGGCATAGTAGCATTAGATCTGCTCTAGCATTCTTGTAGAATTCAGCAGTGTATCCACCAGAAGCTGAGTTTTTCTTTGTTGATAGTCTTTTTTTTAAAAAAAAAATTATTACTTTTTAAATTTTATTGGTTGTAGAATTCAGCTTTGTTAATTCACATATATCTAAGAATCTCTCCATTTCTTCTGAGTTTTTCATCTTATTAGAGTACACGTTCTCAAAGTAGATTTTGGTGGTCTTCTGAATTTCTTCAGGATCTGTTATGATTCTCCCTTTTCATTCTTAATTGCATAGATTTCTCTTTTCTTCCTTTTTTTTTTTTTGGATAAGGTTGGCTAAGGATTTGTCCATTTTATTTATTCTCTCAAAGAATAGACTCTTCTTCCATGATTCTTGTATTTTCTTGGTTTCAATTGCATTAATTTTTGCACTGATCTTTACAGTTTCCTCCCTTGTACAGTTAGCTCCTTTTAAGTTTAGCTTACTCTTCCTTTTTTAGAATTTTGAAGTTCAACATTAGGTTATTGGGGCTGGCAAGATAGCTCAGAAGTCTAAAGCACCTGTGTAGGCAAGCTTATGCAACCACAGGGACTGTGGTTCGATCCCCAGCACCAGGTGCTGCGCGAGTCCCCACTCCCAGGGCAGGCTGAGCTGGCCATAATATAGAAGAAGAGGAAGAGGAAGAAGAAGAAGAAAAAGAAGGAGGAGGAGGAGGAAGAGGAGGAGGAAGATGAGAAGGAGGAGGTGGAGATTAGTTTGTTTATTTTGAGCTTGCTCTATTTTTCTGACATGGCAATTCACCACTATAAAATTCCCTTATAGGACAGCTTTCACTGTGTTCCATAAGTTCCCATTTGTAATACTGGCATTATTTATTATTATTATTATTATTATTATTATTATTATTATTATTATTATTATTTGAAGAACCAGGGCTTGAACTCAGGACCTTGCACTTGCCAGACAGGCACTTGTGCTCCTGAGCTATCTACCCGGCACCTGGCATTATGGTTTAATTGTAGAAACATTTCTTCTTTAATTTCATCTGTGATCCATTGGTTGTTCAGGAGGGTGCTATTTAATTTCCATGTGTTTATGTAGTTTTTGTGTTTTTTGCCACTGATTTCTAATTTCATTACACTATGGTCTGATAATATACATGGTATAATTTCAGTCCCTTTACATTTATTTAAGCATGTTCTATGAGCTGGTGTGTGGTTTGTTTTGGAGAAAATCCCATGTGCTGCTGAGAAGGATGTGTATTCTTGTTTCATTGGGTGGAATATTCTGTAGATATGTATTATCTCAATTTGTTCAAGCATTTGGTTCATCTCTAATACTTTTTTGTTTAATTGATCTATTGTGACAGTGTAATATTGAGGACCCCTGTTACAATTGTACTAGTGCTTATCTTATTTATTTATCTGCATAAATAATGGTTAGGGATTGTTTTATATAGTTGAGTGTGGTGGTACTTTGTGTCTTTATATTTTCTGTTATTATTTCTTCCTTTTGGATTGTTTTCTTAACAAGTATGTAGTGACATTCTTTATGTTTTCTGATCAGTCTTGGTTTTAAATCTACTTTGTAAATAGAATAGTTATCTGTGATTTTTTTCTGGGTTCCCATTGTATGAAATATTATTTTTATCCTTTGACTTTTAGCCTTTAATTTTTTTTTGAGTTAGATGTTTCTTTTTTTAAAAAAATTATTTATTTATTTGTTTGCTTGTTTGTTTGTTTCTTTCTTTATTTTATGGCTGGTTCAGCCTGCCCTGGTGGTGGGGCTGGCACAGCATGTGGTGCCGGGGATCGAACTGCAGTCCCTACAATTGCCTGAGTTTTCCTAAGCAGGTGCTTTAGACCACTGAACCATCTTGCTGGCCTAGATGTGTTTCTTGCATGCAGCATACTGTTGGATCTTGTCTCTTAATCCATTTGCCAATCTGTTTCTTTTGATGGTGAGTTTAGACTATTCATAGTGACAGTTATAATTAATACTTATTGACTTATCCTTTTCATATTATTTCCTTTAGTTGATTTCTTTTCCTTCCTTTCTGGTTAAGAGATTATAGGCAAGGTTGAAGGACATGGGAAGATTACCCATGCTTTGGGAAACTGGTGAAGAAGACACGAGGCAAAGAAAGAAGGAAAAATCTCCAAAATACAACAAAATATCTGGTAATCTAAACAAATAATTTGAAGACAACACTATACAATTCAATAAACACTACTGAATTTGAAAAGAAAAAATACAACGCAACAAAACTGAAAACAATATTCATACTTATGAAAAAACAAAAACACAAAGAAAAAAGCACAAATAAACAACAACAATAATAGCAACAACAACAACAAAAAGCAAAAGGAGGGTAATGTTGATATTGTCTGTGGGTCTTACTACAAAGCAAATGGAGTTGTATATGGCTGGGATTTGAAATGAAATCAGTTGTGGAACCAATTTTGTAACTCAGATTTTGCTGAGAGCATCTGATTTAAGAGGAAGCTTCGGATTATACAAAAAAGTTCTACAGAAGTTCATGGAAAAATGTGTTTCCGAAGGTTATGTCTTCCAGCTGAAGATGCTTGTCGGAGCACGGCAATTGAATTACACTATTGGTGAGCTTCCATTATCATTTGTGGATCCTGTTTATAGGAATTCAGGTTGGAAAAAAATGCGATAGTCTCTTTCCTGAAGGGATTGTTGACCCTTTTTGCTACAACATAAAAGAAAATTATTCATCTCCACTTATCCTGTTCATTTCAGTTGAAATATAAAAGGATCCCTCCTGCTGATTTTTATAACATGTACTCTTAGAGCATAAGGTGAATTTTATACAAATATGTTGCCTGGAGAAACTCCATTTTTTACTTCAAACTAAATTTTAAAGTTACTAGTCTAATGAGCAGTGCTCTCAGTTTTCATGTACATTTTGCTATATTAAGACCTATAAATGGATGCACACAGGTGTTTTTTTTTTTTTTTCTTTTAAAAAATGTATTTAGTACAGGGTGTACTGGGTCTCACTACACAGATTGGACTCATAGTGATCCTCCTGTTTTCAGCCTCCCAAATTCTGGGTTTACAGGTGTGTGCCACCACTCCCAGACATCTCAGTGCGCCCCAGGGGATGGGGCTGGCACAGCACAACAGGGATTAAGCTTCAGTCTCTGCATCTGCCTAAGCGGGTGCTTTAATCTGCTGAGCTATCTGGCCAGCAATGGGTTTTTGTATTAAGAAAACAAAAACAAAAACAAAAAAAGCAAAAAGCTGGAAGACAGTGCTATTGTTTGTGACCAGTTAATAAGAAAGCATTAAAAATTGACCCAATAGTTCTAGATGATTCAAAGACTAATTAAGATTAATGAAAAATCAGAAGACAGCACAAATGGCATAAAAACCTATTTACTAGGGGGCCGGAGAGATAGCTCAGGGGCACAAGTGCCTGCCTGGCAAGTGCAAGGTCCTGAGTTCAATCCCCGGTTCCACAAACAAACAAAAACTATTTACTGAGTTTCAATCCATTTACTGAAATAATAGCAGAAAACTTTCCAAATAAAGAGAAAGAATAAGAGAGACATATAGGATCCCCAGATATCCCCAGTCGAAAAAGAAACTCTCTACAACATAACATATTCAAAATTTCAGAAGTCCGTCACAAGACAAGAATCTCAAAAGGGGTTAGAGAAAAGCAACAAATCATCTTTAAAGGTAAACCCATTAAAATTACCATAATCCTTTCAACAAAAACCTTAATGCAAAAGGAGCTTAGAGTGAGGTGCTTAAAGCCCTAAAAATTAATTTTCAACACATGCTGATATATCAAAAAACTGCAAGACTATCTTTCAGATTTGATGGGAAATAATATATTTTCATGATAAAGAATACCTAAAAAAATTCATGACCACAAACTAGCACTCCAAAAAGTTCTCAAGGGTGTCTTAGAGAGACAATGAAACTAACAATGCAAAATACCAGGTAGGGTGAACAGCTAAGTAGAAGGGAAAGATGGTATCAATGATAACTCTCAGCATTCAAGTAAATATGCTTTCACTGAAAAACATCCTCTCAGTGTAACTAGTCACAAGTCACCTATCAAAAGACATAGACCAACAGAATGGATCAAGAAACAAAATCTGACTGTATTCTGTATAGAAGGAGCTCATTTAACACAAAAGAAATTCATAGATTAAAATATCAAAGGATGGGAAACAACATTCCATGAAATGGGGGAGGGGGAAGCAGATATAACTATCTTATATTCAGACAAAGTAAACTTTAAATGAAAACTGATTAAAGAGGCAAGGTTAATACAATAAATTAATTGAGCAGTCTAATAGGAAGAGATAACAATTATTATTTTTTTTCTCTATATTTAGGACAGGGTCTACAGGGTCTCACTATGTAGATTGAACTTGTAGTGATTTGCCTGTGTTCAACCTCCCAAGAGCTGGGATTATAGGCGCACACCACCATGCCCCATCTCAATTGCCATCTCAGTGCACCCTACAGGTAGGGCCCAAACAGCACACTGTGGATCAAACCCTGCCTACGCAGGAGCTTTAGTCTGCTGAACTATCAGGCCAGCCCTTAAAAAAGATAACAGCTATTAACATGTATGTACTAAACTGTGGTGCACTGAACTTAATAAAATAAGTATTACTAGACATAAAAGACCACATAAAAAGCATAATTATAGTAGGAAACCCTAATGTCCCATTACTACAAATGGATCACCTAGACAAGGATGTCAACAAAAAATATCAAAGTTCAATTAAACCTTTGAACAAATGAGCTTAATGAATATCTGTAGAGTGTTCTACTCAACAATAACAGAATATACACTCTTCTCAGCAGTACATAGAACTTGCTCTTAAAACAAATCACATTTTAGCAAACAAAGCAAGACTTAATTTAAAAGAACCAAAATTGCACCATGCATACTATCAAGTCACAGGACAATGAAATTAGAAATCAGTGACAAAAGAAAACAGAAATTATGCAGATGCATAGAAAATGAGCCATACTCTTAAATAAACAGTGGATTCACAAAAGAACTCAAGGAAGAAACAGGACAGCTTTTAGAATAAATGATAATGCTAGTAGCACACACCAGAATTTATGGGACATAATGAAAGCAATCCTAGGCTGGAAGTCTATAGCTGTGAATGTGAATATTGAGACACTTGCTACATAGTCTAGGCTGGCCTTGAGCTCAGTGTGTAGCTGGTGTTGGCCTCCTGCTTCAGTCTCCCAGATGTTTGGATTACAGGCATCACCACACCCAGCTCTGTTTTAGAGAGAGAATCTCCTAATAGGTATAAAGTGATAACGTCATTGTGGTTTTGGTTTTCATTTCTCTGATGATTGATGATATTGGGCATCTTTTTATGTGCTTGCTGATCATTTATATATCACTTTTGGAGAAATGTCTATGCAAACTGTTGACCCATTTAAAATCCATTATTTGATTGTTTTGTTGAATTGTTGAAATTCTTTCTATATTCTGGGCATTAGCCTTTTTCAGATTGATGATTAAAAATAATTTTCGGGCCAGGGAGATAGCTCAGACGAATAAGCGCTGGCCTGACAAGTGCAGGGTCCTAAGTTCAATCCCCAGTACTGAAAAAAAAAAAAAAAAAAAAAAATTCTCCTCCTTTGTAGGTTTCCTTGTCACTATGTCGATTGGTTCTTTGAGGCACAAGTTTTTGTCTGCTCCACTTTCGTTTATTTTACCTTTGTTGCCTCTCTACTTCTCCACAATTATTCCTACCTATCTCTTTCTGCACTGTCCCACTCTAGTGACAGAGAGCACCGTGTGAGTTCTCCTAGGAGTGAGTCCTTAGTGCTCTCTGTTCTCTCACCAGGCAGCTCCAGAACAGACCTCCATAGGTCTGAAGCTGAAGCACCTTACCCTGGCTTGTCTGCAGATGGCCAGAGCAGGCTGGCTCCAGGCAACGGCAACGGCAACTGGGACATTCCTCTGTCTCAAAAGAGGACCAAATTGGGTATGTGGCACATACCTCTAATCCCAGCACTCAGAGAGGCAGAGGCAAGAGAACTGCAAGTTCAGGCCTAGCTTAGGCCACTTAGTGACTTAGTGAGACCCTATCTCAAAATTAAAAAGGGCTTGAGATATATACCTGTGCAGAGACACTGGGTTCAATCCCTAGTGTTGCAAAGAAAGAAAGAAAGAAAGAAAGAAAGAAAGAAAGAAAGAAAGAAAGAAAGAAAGAAAGAAAGAAAGAAAGAAAGAAGAAAACTAAATGCAGGCTAACAAGGTATGTCTTCCCACTGCGATGAAAGAAGACCAGGAAGGCAAGTGAGGTCCACACCACTCGGTGCAGGTAGGTATGGACCCTTGTTTTGGTCCATATTTTACTGGCAGACTAAAAGTGTAGGTCCCCACCCCATATCATTTGAAGGGGAAGATACCTACTTCCTATTCTAGGGACTGATCTTGCAGCATCCAATGACAAAAGGTGTGTATGTGTAATTATAAATCAGAAAGGGCGTTCAGAATTAAGAATCAGAATAAGCTGGGAATGGTGGTACACACCTATAATCCCAGCACTTGGGAGGCTGAGTCAGGAGAATTGCCATAAATTCAAGACCAGGCTGGGCTCCATATTGAGTTGAAAGCCAACCTGAATTACATAGCAAGACCCTGTCTCAAAAAACAAACAGAACAAGTGGGGTGAAATGTTCCCTCTGTCACAGTCGCTATTGTCCTTTTCAGTGATCACATCTTACAGCCCCTTCATCAGCAAAATAAAAGGACTCTACTAGGTCATCTCTAGGGTTCCTCCTAGCTTCTTCTTCCTGAAAATTCAATGGGACACAAGTTGGAAGAAGGGAGCACAGAGATATTAAAGATGACCTATCTCTGATAATAGGCTTCTCACATCAAGGAACTGAGGAAGTGACTTTTGGTTTGATGGCTCAGAGATCCGAGTCCAAGAGGCTGGAAGCTGGTACCTGGCCTGGTGGTGAAAGAACATGGGATGTATTTTGTGGGCCACAGTCAGCTACAAGCCTTCCCACTTCCGGGGCTAAAACCTTTGGAAGAACCATGGAGTTAGAGTACCAGCATCTAGGTGCATATCTCCCTTTCTCCTGCAATTGTTAATGAATTTGGAACCGTGATTATAAAAGTCTCCAGAACAACATGAGAACAGGGCTAATGCTGTGTTCTGCTTTCCAGTCCTGAGAGACTTAGAATGAATGAAGACACCACCTTCGCTGAGTGGCTCCCATGTTGTGATAAGAAAGGCAGTTAGGTCCATATTCCATTGGCAGAATCAAGTAGAGGCCACCAAGTTGGCAAAAGTCACCAAGCCCAGGTGGACACTAGAGTGCACACCTTCCTTTAACTTTCAGTTTTTGTAAAATGACATTATTTGACTGCGTGCAGGCACAGAAATGATTTTTTTCTCTGAGTTCTGTAGCTTTTTAAGTTTATTTTTTTCTGTTGTCTGTTTGAGACTTTGCCTTCTGGAAATGGGATCAGGGCATTCTTAAACTCTGTGTAGGTTCCTCTTGTACCTGAGGGCCTTACACCTGCCCTCAAAATCTTTTAGATGCTATCTCTGTCTTCTGGTTGCAGTTTTCGGACTTCCTCTCTTTTACTTCTAGTGTGTACTTTATGGCATTGTGTCCTATGTGCATGGGCAACTGCTTAACAGCAAGGCTGGTAGCTTAGGTTTTGTCTACTTCTTCCCAGAAGGCCTAGCACATGATAAACCAAGGTTCAGAAATTGTTATCTGGCCACACATGTCATTGGAAGGCTGATTCACCAGCTCCTTGGTTAAGTGGCATAGTGCAATGACAAAAGAGTCACTAGACAGGGATAGAACCAGCCAAAAGCTAGACAGTAAAAGTCTCTAAACCAAGCTGGGAGGTGTGGTGCACATCTATAATCCCAGTAATTCAGGAGGCTGAGCCAGGAGGATCCCATGTTCAAGGCCTGTCCTGACAACTTACTGAAATTCTGTCTCAAAATTTGAAAAGGCAGGGGATATACTCAGTGGAATAGTTACCCTGCATTTATCCATAGTACTATAGATTAGATTAGATTAGATTAGATTAGATTAGATTAGATTGGGTTAAAAAGTCACTAAGCCAACCATCTCTCTGTTCACTTAACTTCTTCCTATAGCACCTCAGCCCATTAACACAGCTCCTGGGCATACCTCTCAGGTGTCAGAGAGCAAACCTCTCTCTTTAGGACAAGCAAGTGGTTACACAGAAAACTCCAGATATTGGAAAGTTCTTTGTCTGTTGAGCTGAAATTGTTTCTAGGCAACATCTAGCCTTATTGGAACAGCTCTGTTCCACCTAGCTGGGTTTAGCCCTTTATATGACTGGATTCTTCCTCTTCAGTGAGATAACCTCAGTGTCTCTATGGATTTTCTATTGCTGTATGGCAAATCATATCCAAGTTTAGGAACCAAAGACAGTAATTAGCACCATCTCACAGCTTCTGTGGGTCAGGGATCATACGTGGGTGGTAACACAGGCACTTCTATTGAAGAATCTGTTACGAGGACTCCAGTTACTGGAAGACTTGACTGAGGTTGAAGGTTCAGGTTCCTAGGCGCGCACTCACGTGCCTGCCAGAGAGGATTTGGCAACTGGCAGGAGGCCTCGGTTCCTCACCTTGTAGATTTCTTCAAAGGGGTGCATACATATTAGTCAGCTTTTCATTGCTGTGGCAAAATATCCAAGAAAATCAACTTAAAGGAGGAAAGATTTAGTTTTGGATTTTGAATTCAGAGGTTTGGGTTTGTGGTTGGTTGGCTCCCTTGCTTTAGGCCCTGTAATGAGGCAAAACTTCATGGCAGAAGAGCATGGCACAGGAAATGTGCTCACCTCATGCTGGCCAGGAGACAGAGAGAGCAAGAATGCAGCTTCTTTCTCCTTCATTGTTTCCATCTGGGTCTTCCCTCTTTTGGGTGATGCTGACTACCTTAAGGGTGGGTCTCTCTTTTCAGTTTGCTGTCCTTCATGCCATTCATCTCTGGAAATACCCTCACAAGCCCACCCAGAAGTGTGTTTTACTAATGTCCTAGATATTGCTCAATCCAGTCAAGTTGGCAGTCAAAGTGAAGCATCATTTGCTAACTGAGATTCCTCATAACATGGCTTCCAGTTTTCCAACAGAGAGCAATTCAAGACAGAGTTTGGCAGGAACCACCAGGTGTTGACCCTCACAGTCACAGCCAGCTTCTATAGTATTGTTTCTGCTACGCAGGTGAGCCCTACTCAAGGTGGGAGGAAGGCTTTCAACCTGTGTGACCCTTATTTTTCCCATCTTTAAATAGCTATATATAGCTACTGAAAGAAAAAAAACTGGGAAGAAGTAGATCTTCGGTAGTGTTATAAGTGGAAGAAATTCCTAGTAACAGAGGCTTGGCTTGTGAAAGTACCTCCTGTCTTACTGCCTTACTGCTGTTTGACGGCTACAGTTGAGGAAAACACTGCTGGTTTGACAGGAGATGCAGATGACATAGTTGAGGCCCTAGTGGGGAGATGTTTGGGGTACGCTTTTATAGTTCACTAATCTTATCTTGAGGAGACTCTCTATTTGCAGGCTTCTCCCACATCTAGGCCATATGATGGAGGGAACTCAAAGAGTCAATACTGTTGTTGGGTGGTACAGGGCCTAGGAGAGTGGCGGCCCTGTGGGGGCCTGGAACCTGTCATTATTTTAATCTCAATGCCTGGCTGGTTCCATCACAGGCCCTCACGAAATGCTATGTTTTCTGAATTGAGAATGAATATACCTAGTAGTTGCCGTGATTATCTCAAATGCAGACTCAGTTTTGGGAGTCTGCAACTTTCCATGGGGTGGGGTCAATTTAGTTTTTCAAGTTGCTGTCATATTTTGACAGTTTCTCTGTCCCTTTTGCATCAGTTTAAGTATGGTGGGTGTCACCTCTACCTAAGATTATTTCATCTAATATTGATGTTAGTGCCTATAGTGGAGGAGGATAGAGGGAAGAAGCCAGTTCCTGAATTTATTCTATGTTATCTCCATGAGATCAGTAAGATCATATTATAATCTGAGCATTTAAATTTGACGTTGGCCTTAGGGTGTTAAAGTTGAAGTTGAATGTTTTCCTAATTGATCTCTTATTTTGTTTTTATGTATTTAGTAGAGGTTCTACAGTCCCTGGGGGCAGGGCTGGCATGGTATGCTGGGGATTGAACCCTGGTCCCTATGTCCATCTAAGCAAGTGCTTTAATCTGCTGAGCTATCTGGTGGGTCCCTAACTGATCTCTTAATTCATGGCATTTTAGTCTTTTGCTTAGCTTGGTGATCTTCTTACTTTGCATTTTCTTTGCTTGCTGTAGTATTTTCTTTGGTTTGTCTTCTAGATGCTGGAGTTTTTAAGCTAGAGGCTATGTGTGGAAGGAAGGATCTAGATCAATAGGGGTGAACCTTTAAGAGTCTCCAGTGATAGCAACTGCTGTTGCACAAGTGTCACAGGTCTTCCTCCACTGCGAGGTTGTAGGAATAGCCTGTGAGTTGCGGCTGCAGCTATAAAGATTAGACGATGATTGAAAATATCTGCTTAGGTATCACGACCTCTCCTTGGAAGGAGAATCTAGATTCACAGGCCCATGAGTGTGCTTAGAATAGATCAAGCCCCATGCCCTAGGGATCCTGCCGTCTCCATGTTTCTCACTATTAGACTCTTAGCACATAGCCTCATTCCTGGCTCTCAAGAGGCCTCCTTTTGTCACTAAAGTGTTTCATGAGTGCTGTTTGTCACAGCCACACACAAAAGATTTCAAAAACATTATTTAGGGAATTTAT
>PVKN010018845.1:0-16644 GCA_004027915.1 Capromys pilorides | reverse complement strand
ATCCTCTACAATTGTGAGTTTCAAGCAGACTCATATTCTGTCTAAGAAGAAAACGCTGCTAGGTCTCCCTGCGGCACGCGCCCCCCATCAGGTCTCTCCAGATGCGCCCTCCCCCTGCCCACTGAGCCCACACAGTCTGCTCTGACTCAAGCCAGTGGGGACTCATCCGGGTTTGCGTCAGCCCCACTTCACTGCACCTGGGAAGCCGGGAGAAACCAACATGCAGACCACAAACTGAGTTGGCATAGAGCACACCTTCACCAGGGAAACCAGAGCACCAGTAACCATGCCCGGAAGAGTGAAATCACAGAGGGCCAGGCCAAAGGGTCGCCAGTGCTCAATGGGGGCCCCTCCTGTCACCCACTGCTCGCCAACCACAGACCCAGGGTAGGGTCCCTCTGTGAGCCCCAACACGACCCCAATTTTCAAGTGAGTGGGGGAGGGGATGGGGTATGGTCCTTCACTAAGGAGTGGGCAGGGCACCAAGGACGCTGAGAACAGGGCAGCGTGGCTGTGGCACTGGTCAGTGATTTGCGATCCCTTCCCGGGAGCCCAGGCCTCTGGAACCCGCCACTGGGGTGCAGCTGACCTCCGCCAGGCTGCCCCTGCCTGGGCCGGGCCGTACCGTACCTTGGCTCTCCTTCCTGCTCAGGCACTTCCTCCTCCTCCTCCTCGCTCCCGCTGTACTCGTACTCCGTCTCGTCTGTGAACACAAGGCAGTGGAGACGGTTACAGCGGCTGACGCTGGCGGGCACGAGCTCACAGCCCCGAGGACAGGGCAGGGGAGTGACGCCTACACTCCCACTCGGAAGGGGGTGTTCCCCAGGCCAGCCAAGACACCCCTGACGGGGACGTTCTGAGGATCGCAGAACAAGGGCTGAACAGGAAAAGTGACCAGCAGGTTGACAAGTCTATGTGCCAGAGCTGGAAAGGGCTGAGGCACCGAGAGATTTCAGGTGGGTGTTCTCAATACCAGGGAACCCCAGAGTGCAGCAGACACAGCGGTATGGGGGTGGAGAGGAAGAGAGGGCCAAGTGTGGCTAGCACCCCAAATCTAACACCCCACAAACTATGAAAGGCAAGTCCAGAGAAGAAACTAAGGACACGGGAGAGTGAAAGAATGGGACAAAACTATCATTACACCAGATGTAAGCAAAAGCGCCAACAGAAGCAATTCCTTTTCACTCCAGATTTTACCCCTGCTCTTGGGGAGGCCAGAGGCCGCTGTATCAATCTCCTTGCAAACGTAAGGCTGAACTTCAGAGTGGCCTCATGCCAGACAACAATTAAAACCAGCAGCCACAAAGAGATTAAATAAAGTCTACGCACAAACAGAAATTCTGCTTGCCAGAGCTACGTAAGATGAAAAATCATTTTCCTGGTGAAAAAAACAGGTCAAAGAACTTGTGGCTCCAGACAAATTTGTCTAGATACACGACATGGCTAGGGAGATAGCTTGGAAGTCTAAGCGCCTGCCTGGCAAGCGCAAGGATCTGGGTTCAATCCCCTCTATGGCATACTGTGCTGGCCCTGGAACTCCTGATATGCTGGCCACCAAAACGGGGTGTGGTGGTGCACACCTGTAATGCCAACACTGGGCAGGCCAACACAGGAGGTTCACAACGAGTTTGAGCTGTGTAGCGAGACACTGTACCAAATTAATTAATTAACTAATTAATTAATTTCAGATATGTTCTCTGTTAGAAAATTAGACCATATAATTTTAACTTTTTTTTTATACAAGGTCTTGCTATGCAGCTCAGAATCACAGTGATCCTCCTATCTCAGCCTCCCCTTGTGCTAGGATTACAGGTGTGCCTCACCATGCCCGATTTCAGGGCTGGCACGCTATGTGGTACCAGGGATTGAATCCGGGTCCTTGAGCTTGCCAGGTAGGTGCTTAGACCAGCACTGAGCTATCTCTCAGCCCCAGACCGTATAATTTTAATGTCCACATTGATACTTAAATAATCACTGGAATCTAAAATAAGTGCGCCTTATCTGTACTGTAACCCACAGACAGGATGCGCACGTACGTGGATGGGGACCGTGAGGCACCTTCTGTGAGGGAAGCAACAAGACTAGGGCAAGCTGTTGTGCCCCTTCTCCCCATGAGATGCACATAAGGCGCAGATGTGGCTCGACAGTCCAGGGCAGGCATTTAGCAGGCACTGGTGCACAGCTGTTGCTGCGTGAGTGCCAGGTTCTGGGGTAGGGAAGTGACCCAAAGCCCCGCTCCAGTCGGTCAACTGGACCCCCAGGCTTTAGTCTCGCTTCTTCCATCGCAGCCACGGTGAAGCCCGAGGGAAGCACAGTACAACCCAGGACCGAAAGGGGGTGACGGAGCACGAAGGCAGCGCTGAGGACAGACAGAAAAGCCACACAGCCACACGGGCGTCCGCTGGGGACACACCATCCCGCAGGGCTGGCTGGACCCCAGGCCCAATCCTGGACGCGTGCAGCAGAGACCAACAACCAAGCACCACCAGGTGAGCACACAGCATCGCCCTGGGGAAGGCACGGCCTGTTCCAGCTGGCAAGAACGGAGAAAGAAAACTTCTAGAGGATGAAGCAGAAGGGCTCATACCTTTCTCTCCTCTCTTCTTTCGGGTCCGGTCTATATGGTCCTTAAGCTGGATCCGAACTTGCCTTTCATTTGGCTGATCTCTTATAAAAGGGTGTTTCAAAAGCTGCTCTGTGGAGGGCCGCTGCATGTAATTCTTTACCAGGCATCCTTCTATAAAACTAAAAAATTTCTTTGACCTGCAGGACAAAGGGGAAAATGTCACTTTCTATCACCAAAGAGCAAAGTTTCAAAAGACCTGTAACTCACAAGCCTGGAAGAAACCTTCAGAATCCCCTGTGATTGTGCTGCGAATACCCAGGAACAGTGCAGAAACAGAACGAGGAGGGCGGGCTCGCTCGGGACCAGGAGTGCAGGGCCACACAGTCCCAGACTCACGCCCCAGTGACACCAACAGTACGTGGCGGGCACAGCACCACGAGGGGGGCTGGCTTTCCGGTTGTGGGCTGCTCACTCATCACTCAGTCACACGGGCAGAGAAGCAAGGGCACAGCGGGCGGCGCAGGCATGGGGTCGCCGGAGGACAACAAGCAGAAGCTCATCTGTGACCAGCCCCGCTGGTCGCTGCACAGGGCTCCAGGACATCGGTGTGGCGGGCGGGTGGGGCAGGTCTAACTCATTCAGAGCGCTCAGCTTTTCTCAAGGCTCGCCACAAATGACATGCAGCAGATTTGTGTTGAGTGAATGAATGTTTCAGTTTTTAGAAACAGAATTTGGAAAATGAGTTCAGCTCTAACGTTTCACCGCTTTAAAGAATCACTTTACTTACCTTGTATTTCTGCCCAAGCTTACTATTTATTTTCAGTTTCACAAATATTTACGTATGTATTTGCAGTAGGCTATATGAGAAATATATATAGGAAATAAAGGAGAGGAGATTTAGGGTAGAAAATTGCAACTCAACTTTCAAGAAGAAAAAAGCCAAACTGGTACAGTGGCTGGACATCAAAGAAAGCTCAGTGTTTGATACTCAAAGATCGGTGCAAGCAGACAGCAACCCAGAGAGGACACAGAGGCGACCAGAGGAGGATGTCGAGAGAGGCAGAGAAGGGGGCAGCAGGGCAGGGGCAGCTCAGAGCCACTGAGGAGCACGAGAGGCACCACACAGCGGCCTCCACAGAGCGCTGCCCGCAAGGTTCCTGGGCCGTCGCGCAGGAGCACACCAGGGTCACTCCCCAGACCAGAAACCCCAAGCCGGGAGCCCTGGGCTTAGCAGATCCCAAAGGGTTCTCAGGCACTGTGACCACATCTACAGGCTATGCACCTGCAGGGCATTCTCTACAGTCAACAGTGAACTCCTCTGGAAAAGAGGCTGGCTGTCTTTTGATGGTTCCTTCTCCTAAAACATTATAGTAGCAATTTACAGCCTGTGTTCAGGAAGACAACGAACAAACAAAAGAAAACGGTGAGGTGGGCAGTCATCCTGCCTGCATTTTGACACACGGGCAGAATGCAAAGAGTGACGGAGGTGGGTGGGCGAGGGTCTCAGGCTCTGCTGGAGGGAGCCCGTGTCCGCTGCACACACGGGTCCCTGGGGCCAGGCACCACCATGCATTTATAGAGCGGATCAATCAGGACAGAAGACCGCAGCTGCGTGGCTTTCCAGAACCTCAAGGAACCAGAGAGCAGAAGGAGCTGACCTGAGGTGTCTGGGACAGAATGAGGCGGCAGGCGGTGGACAGAGAGTGAAAGAAGCCTTGTCCGCAGAAGAGGGACAGAAGCAGCGGCGTGAGGTGCCGGGAGTCAGGGCAGCAAGGACGGAGACACGTGGAAGAAACAGGGTGGCAACGTGTGGGCACATCAGCAGCCAAGAGGAGACGAGAACCTGCAAACCTCAAGGCGAGCAAACGGGAAGAACACAGACAACCCCAGCTGAAGTGCAGAGACACCTTGTTGAATCACGCTTAACAAGAGCTGGGGAATGTGGGGCCACACAGGTAGGGGACAGAGAGACGAGGGAAACAGCTGTGACAAAGAGGACAGAAGCTTGCACACCAAGGGGACAGAAAAGGACTCAGAAACTCAGGTAAGACAAGTGGGCAAAGCCATGAATCCCAAAGCCTCGCCCAGGGCGGGGTGCCCCCCACCCCGAGTGCCATCCTCCCTATGTCCTTTCTCTGCCAGTGCAGGGGAGAAGCAAGGGAAGGGCAGGTGGCCCCTGGGAGACAGAGAGCATCTGTTCCTATGGCCTGCTGGGATGAAAAAGGGTTTGCCCAGCGCCTGGCGTCTCCTCACACAACCAAGGGAGCTGCTCCGCTGACTTCAAAGCTCCGCATCATATGAGGAACTTCAGGTCAGCACAGCTTTGCTTTGGTAAAGCAAAGATGTTCAGGAGGACACGACACCATGCTCCAGTATCTCTGTGTAACTTTTTCCTTAACCAGTTGGAGTTTCACACAATCACTTGCCGCTGTCTCGGAACTCAAAGAGAATTCATCAAAAAACAAACTCGGGAAAACAGGCTCCATTTAGCTGTGCTTGGAGGTAGTGCTTTTCATGCTCAATGGAATTGCAATGGCCAGAATTGTACTTCAGAATAAAGTGAAATGAGAAGGGGAAGAGGGGCCAAGGGGACCGAGGGTGGAGGGACGAGGGAGGGCGAGACGAACACCAACCAACAGCAGCGTGTGCTCACCATTTCTTGGACTTCAGCCGGGGTGGAGGGTTCCTGGGGATGAGGAACAGCGCTCTCATCGGGTGCATGTCACAGAGGGCTGGGGGAGGAGACGACATCAGTGCGGCCCTCGGTCACCCACCGTGGTCCCCAGCCCACTCCGCGTCAGCGCCATGCGCTCTGCCCCACCGGCCTGACGGTCAGTTTTGGGCCAGTTAGGAGCTACTCTTACTAAGCCTAGGCAGACCTCAAATTCCCCGGTTAGTAACAGAAGAACAAAAGAAGAATAGGAACATGTAGCTTCACACATGCATAGACGACTCTGCATACATCAAAGGTAAAAACCCAAGTCAAAGGCTTAAAGAAGGGTGGGCCGGGGAGATAGCTCAGTGGAAAAAGTGCTTGCCTGGCAAGCGCAAGGTCTGAGTTCAACCCTTGGTACCACAAAAAAAAAGTCTTGAAGGAGGTAATGCGTAAGTTTTTAAGCCACCCGTAAGACTGCAATAAAAATGACTACCTTCACAGAGATTGAATATATATTATATTCTATAAATTAAAGATAATTCCTTTTCCTATGAAGTCAGAACTTAGCAATAGAACTCCAAGAGTCAGAAGCAACTTCACTGAACATTAAATTCAAAAGGCAAAAAGCACTTGTCTGGTCTCTTCAAGGAGCAGTCATGAGAACACTATTTAAGCGAAAGAAGACACAGCTTGCAGATCCCACAGGAAGCCCCGCGGCCAGGCTTTCCCTCTGCGTTCCCCCTCTGCACGCCCCACCAGGAAGGACTCAGCAGGGAATAGGTTTGGGGTGCTTACAACTGCATTCCAGAGGAAAGACGGGTACTTACGGGGAGCACCTTCTGCCATCTCAATGGCTGTAATGCCACAAGACCAAAGGTCACTCTGCAGAAAGAAAACACTGTGTTACAGGTACTGTGTTAGCTACAAAACTACAGCCCATTCACTCAAATGAAACAAAGGCACGCTCTCAGGAACTTGCCAGGAACCTAAAGGAGGAACACATCTATAAGAACACTTTATAACTGAGGGCATTAAAAAAAAATTACTATTGGCTTATAATGAAAACCAATCCTATCTATAATTAACTAGAGATGATTCACTTCAAAACTTCCCTATAACTAATCAGTCTAATGTCATTAGTAACAGCTTAGTCTCCTGGGCAGTATTTATGTTTACTTTATGCTCTGTGTTACTGTTTCAAATGTAATTAAAATGTGTAAAGCTTAAAATGCAGACGCATTCTTTAAAAGACGAGGGTGCCGGCACCACGCGGGTCCTCGGCTCCCACAGGAACTGCGCACTTCCCGCCTGGCGCTGCACATCCTCGCGGAGATCTGCTGCCGCCTCGGCAGTCTCGGGCAGCAAGCGCTCCTGCCACTGTGCTCACACCCGTATGGCTACGCAATGAGCTCTAGCTAGTGAGCATAGGTCACTATCTGCTAACAGCTCCTCAAATCCAAGAAGAGTTTTGCAAGAGCAGGCAATGGCTGTCCTCACCATGGAAACACCGACTGGCTCTGTCTGAGAGGTTTCTACAGTCATGTGACAGAGCCTTGTGTCTGAGTCGAAGGCCCGTGGACAGGTTCCCCTGCAGTCCTGCCCTGCCTGGACACACGGGCTCATCCCCTCACCCAGGGACAGCTTCTGGCAGTCTCAGGAGCACGAGAGCAGGGTTACGGGGTCCCTGACAATGAGACTGCACACACCACCAAATTCCACTGCAGAAGCTGAGCCTTTTCCAGTGAGGAAAAAGGCTAACGTGTCATGAAGCGACTGCACAAATCCGTGGGCAGGGGACCTGACAACAGGCCCAGTCTCTTAGAAATTTGGGAGGGGTGTGGGGGGTGTGGGGGTGTGGGGGGAGATTTGAAAATGCTTTCAAATTTAAATGATACATTAAAAGAACAGAAAGGTGCAAAGTCTATAATCTATTTTAAAATAATCCCCCGAATAACGGAAAATTCTTCTGTAATATTGGCTTAAACCTCATTAATTAGGTATTGTAATAAATACTGAGATATACTGAGGAATACTGGGACATGAACTCAATTCTGAGTATCACTAACAGGTACATTGATCACTCTGGATCATTTAATTAAAGCAAAGGTTAACAGAAGTTTTTGTGAACAGTCTGTTTATCACTTGTGTGGCACCTGGACCAGAACCACGCTTTACTATCTCAAGCCTGCAGAGGTCACCCTAGGGCTTCCTGAAGAGTCCAGGAACCAATTAAGGCCATAAAGCTCCTCACACAAGGATGCTCTCTGCACCTTGCCGGGTGAAGGAACTGTACACTCAAGCTGTGTTTTGCAAAGAGGGAACGTGTGCTCCTAATGCAGTCTCCAAGTACGCAAGAGTCACAGGGCTGCGCTGACTTCCGGTGAGGGGCTAGGATGCTGGGGACCAGCGCCTCCCCAGGAAGAGCTCGGGCACAGCCATGCGCATAGAGGTTGGCATCCACATAGCACTGGTCACCGCAGTTGCCACGGCCGGGCCTCCCAAGCAAGGTGCCTCATTCCCAGACTGCACCCCTTACTCTGTAGTCATAGGTGGCATCCGGGTTCTCGTCACAGGCGATGACCTCAGGCGCCATCCAGTAGGGGGTGCCAATGAACGTGTTTCTTCGGCCAACCGTCCTGTCCAGCTGAGCACTCACCCCGAAGTCCACTGTATGCGGAAGACAGAGGAACCAGGGCACGTGGTCATTACCGTGGAAGATGCAGACACATCCTGAGGGCACAGGGGATGGCGCTGCCCTGGGAACGGCCGACTAGGGAAAGGCGGCAGCACTGTGAGGGACAGCCTGCTTCGGAGCTCAGCTGCCCAGCCAGCCCGCCAGCTCCTCTGCCACCTGGAAGCTCCCAGGAGCCAGGTACGGCCATGGGAGCCCTGTGCAGGGCCTCATGCAGGGTGGTGATCCTTGGTGCTTTCAGAGAACCACAGCTGCCTCGACCAAGTGCAAGCTTTGGGGAACAGACCCGAGAGGACCTCGCTGCGGCTTCTGAAGCAGCCCTGGGGTTTCTCAGAACACGGCACTGCACTAAAAGCAGCAATACTACACGGAGAACACCTGCCAAAGCAGTCAGCACTTGTGTTTTTCAGGGTCCTTTCTACCTCTTACCCAACTCACTGGTGACCCTGGAGGGGTGGCCGAAGTCCCCCACTCTGGACACATCTGCCCAGGAGTTCCAGTCAGCACCAGGCTACACACACTGCCACGGCGCCTGCGGGACGCACAGCAGCAGACTGGCTCCTGGGCGCAGCTGTGGAGCGCAGGGCCGACGCACCAAGCACACTTCTGCATGCAGAGGCAGCAAGCAGCAGGCAGGGCAGGGAGGGGCAGCTCCTGTGGCTCCTGCTCCTCCCAGAAGCCCCGGGCCACTGAGCCAGCTTTCTGGCAGCTGATCACAGAGTAGCCCAGGCCAGGGGACACAGCTCTCCACGGCTTCGGGGCTTCCTGGTAACTGGGCAGGCAGTCCTCCTGCTTCCCTGGCACAGGGCAGGCAAGAGCGGCAGGCTCTACGACAACTTCCCCACTTCATTTCAAAGAAAGGCAGACTAGATCACCGTGATCATAAAAAAGGTGAGGTTTTTTAATGACCCATTAGTGGAAGAAAAATTACACCTAATACTGCTGGAAACCCTGACAGACCATCACATGGAAATCAGATGGGAACGTGCCCCGGTCCAGCCAGAGGAAAACAGGCTGCAAGTCAGGGCAAAAGCTTCTCCCGGAAGACACCAGGCTCATCCACTGCCATACCACGCAAGGCCATGTGCCCAGTGCTGCCCAGGAACACTCTCAATCTAGCTGTCGCATTCTCAGAACTTAAAGCAAGCAGATACGGGAAAATATACAGTCCTACATTAAAAACTGGGGGAAAAACAGCAGAGTCTAGGACAGATCAGAGGGTCAGGGAAAGTCCCTGCAGAGGAAGAACAACCTGCAACTTCAAAGCTGAAGTTGGGTGCTTTCAGTGGGGGACCAAGTGTGTGAAGACATGGGATGGGGAACTGAGAAGGGAGCCACAGAATGTGGTGGGAAAGGGGCGGGGTCAGATTCTAGCACATCTCATGGGCCAGGGCCAGAGCCTGGATTCTGTCCCAAGTAAAAACAGCAAGCCATGAAAGGTCTCTGAGGGGCAGGGGTACCACAGCGGGGCTTAAAACTCAGGCTGGCTGCTTCTCACAGGAAGAGGAGCAGGGGAGGCATGTGGGAGAGCTACCCCTCACACCTGGCTAAAGCCTCAAGTAGGCACCACAGCGTGGCCTCACAGCCAAGGGCCGTGGGCAGCGAGTATGGCCAACCCGCGTTGGCGCCTGCCTCCACACGTACCGAGCTTCACTTCCGCGTTCTCCGTCAGCAGCACGTTCTGGCCCTTGATGTCGCGGTGAATCACATGATGGATGTGAAGATGTGCCAGTCCCTGAGGAGAGACAGTGTGAGCTTTACCCCGCCTCACTCCAAGTGAGCAGCCAGCTGCACGCCTCTGACCACGGCATGCAAACCTGGGCATGTGCTTCTGCAAACTCCATGTGGGACACAGGGTCACCCTCAGGGCCTTGCAGGAGGACGTCACAAGCTCCCACACACGCAGAGCCCCATCCCTGCCCCTCCGGCCAGCTGGTGTCACCCCAGAGGAGCACACCCAGAGTAGTGCTGTGCCTTTAAGACATGCTGTGACCTCCAGCTGCAGTCTCTTGGCTGTAATTTGTGCTATTTGTGTACAGGGTGGTTCCTTTCCCACGACAAGCATCTATCTTCAGAGGGCGACCCCATGGTCTGTGTGAACTGAACCCATCCCAGGAGACAGTGGAGGGCCGTACGAGGTCCAGGCTGGCCCTCGAGAGCCATCTTCCCTCCACGCAGTGCCCGTCACCCCACCGCCACCCAGTGCTGGGCGGTGCTGCCATCTGAAGAGCCTGTGCTAAGTGAGTTGTCTTCCTTTCTAAGAAAACAGGCCCTGCGGGGCGCCTCGCACTTGCTGAGGGCCTTGACTCTGAAGGAAGCCCGAGAGAGGCAGTCGGGAACCGACGCTCCCCGCCGCCACCTGTCCTGCACGACGCCGCTGCGCAGCTTCTCGGTGTTCGCCCGTGCTTCGCTGAGAAGCCACGTCTATCGCTGTCTCCCTAGGACCCAGCAACCTGCCTACTCTGAAATGTCTCCTTTCCAAAGGACAGGTAACAGGGTATCCGTTTGATTCTTCTCTTATTTTTCTACTTGGTTTCACCTTATTATCATTAAAGGGGCCTGGCGCATGGGCTCAAAAACACCCACCCCACATGAGATGAGAGGCAAAGAAAAGAAAAACCAAGTACAAAATCCTAAAGCTGCCACCCGGGCATCAAGATGGCTTTGCCACTCCAAGAAACCACTTAGTGCCAGCTGAAACAGCAATTTAGAAACTTGCTCTGACATCATCAGACAGCTCTGCAGCTAGCTGCAAATAACATAAACAGACTCAAACGGGTAACATTCTGTCCAAGAAAGGACTCAGAAGCCAGCCTCAGAGTCCTCGAGCAGCGACCTGCAGCACACACACAAGGCTCTGGGAAAAGTGAGGTCCGAGATCTTTCTCTTTCCCTCTATCCCATCTCCCTTTAGACTCCAAAGCAAAGTGTCACTGGGTAGACAGCGATGGCCTGGAAACCAAGTTTTGGGAAACACAACGCACTCCAGGTGCCCCTGTGTGCCCCAGGGGTTGGGCCTGGTGCTCCCTGAAAGTCCTCTGCAGACCCGAGTGCCAGCGGCCGAGTCCTCTCCATGAAACGGTCTGCACAGGCTGACACGTCACAGCACATACCCCACCCTACACACTGCTAACGCCATGTAAGCGGCACAGAAACAGTTGTCATGCGTTATATTCTAGGGAACAATGACAAGGAAAAGGTCCGCACAAGTCAGGACAGAGCAGGTTACCCCGATACCTCTGATCCACAGATCGGAGGCCTGTACTTTTAAGGGTACCTTCTTTAGGGACCTGCCAGACTGAACCATGACACTGCTTACACTCCAGAGCTAATGAGTCACGCCACCCCCTTGGCTGTGGAAGGCAGAAAGCTCCATCACCACGAAACAGACATGCAGACAGGCCTGGCCGGCGCGCACGTGCGTGCGGGCCTCGCTCACCCTCAGGATCTCTCGGGAGATGTAGGCGATCCAGTCCTCCTTGAGCGTGTTCCCTTTGGTGTTCTTCACCAGGTCTGTGATGGACCCTGCTCCGCAGAACTCCATGACAAGCTGGAGGACACACAGTAGGCGATGAGCACTCAAGGGAGGAAACACGGCCCACCTCCGTCCTATGGCCTGCGGCACCACACCCAGGCGCTGCTGGCGCCCGGTGCTCAGGCACAGGGCCGCGCTGCCTCCAAGGTGGCCCAGTCTTCCCACTGCAAGAGCTTCACACTACTTCATAGTAACTGGGTTTCTTTTTTTTTTTTTTTTTTTGTAATTTAGGGAAGGGTCTACAGGGTATTCAGGGTCTCACTACTACATTGGACTCCTAGGGATCCGCCTGCTTACAGTCTCCCAAGAGCTGGGATTACAGGCACCATAATGCCCAGTCTCAGCATGCCCTGGGGGTGGGGCAGGCCCAGGATTGAACCCCAGCCCCTGCTTGTAGGCACTTTAATCTGCTGAGCTATTTGACTGGTCCATAACTGGGTTTCAGTCAAAATGGAAATGCTGTTTTAAGTAGCGGTGTAATTTTAAGAGCTGCAAATTTGTAATATCTACAGTTTAAAAAATACAATCTCAACTGATACTAGAAAGTGAACTGAATCAAACTCTTCTAAAATTTTAACACTGATGGGATGCAAGTAATAAAAATAGGATAATTTTTCCTTCTATTTTCTTAATTTTGCAACCATTTCTATAATGGATTTCTTTAAAAAATCATTACAAAAAATGTGCTCTCTCTGTCTGTTTTGTAAGTCCCACGCCTGGCCCTGGACCTGCTGGTCTCACGACCACCACCTTGAGTTCGAACACAGGCGAGATGTGAGGCTCCAAGCATCCTCAGATCTCCCGGAACTTCGCGGACTTACTGATCTAGAGTCCTCAACATCATTAACAAGTGAATGGCGAAACGTTTCTCACGTCAAATTTTGTGTATAAAAAGCTGGAATTTATTGAACTTTCATATTAACTGGTCAGTCTCCAAACATGAAATTCCTCCTGCATTACTTTGGAGTTCCTATTTCCTTTGGTAGTCCTCACACTCCTTATAGAAGGTGCCGAGCTATTTCTAGAATATGAAGCTAACTTTCTTTTTTTTCTTTTTTAATGGATTAACTATTTATTCACCAATTTAAATGGCATAAACCAAGAAAAGGAATAATGAGGTAACTCTTCACTATGAAATGCCCCATCTGGTGTTAATACCAAACCAGGACTCTGACGTCTCCTCGGCTGGATGACGTCTCCACGTGTGCTGCTGAGCAACACAACAGAGGCGCGCCGAGGCGAGCGTCTTCCCTGAACGAAGCTGACTTGCTGCTGCACAAACGTGAGCTACCCTCACAGCAAGCACCCGGCCCATCTTCCCCAGCAGAGGCCGGCAGAGAAGGCCCTGGGTCCCTGCCCCATGCCCCGGGCACTGCGGTCCGTGCCCCCACAGACACAGCACACAGAGAACCAGAAGCCACAGGCGCACACGCGGCCTACCCAGAGCTGGTCATCATGGCCTGGAGGGCTCTTTTTGATGAAAGCACCATAGTACGTTGCAATATTTCTATGATGAGAATACTTCTTCAGCATATTTATCTCCAGTTTAATTTCTTCCTCTTCATCCTTAAGAAAAAAGAATAAAACTCACGGTTGTTAAATGATGCCCCAGTCTGCATTTTCTCCACACACACATTATCTGGGAATGGGAAGTTCCCAGGTGAGATGTGTGGCCCTGCACCGCTCCTTACCCAGGGCCTTGTCCTGGGAACGTGACCATGGGCTGCAGGACTGGACCAGAGAGGGAGCTGGGAAGGGCAGGCTGCTCCTCACCACTGTGACCAAGGGCCATATGCCCCGGTTCTCTGGGCCATCGGGCACTCAACCCAAAAGGTACCTGATGGTGTAACTGCAGCTACTTCTTACTAGGAAAGAGTGTTTTTCTTCCAGAAAACATCCATGAACACAGACGGTCTGATCCACCTGAGGCTGGCAAAGGTGTCCCAAGCATGAGACAGAGCCTAACACAGTGATAGGACCCAACCCAGGAAGAGGCTGTGTTCTGGGAGCCCTATGGGCCCCAGGACAAAGCCCCAGTGAGCAGGGTGTTCCAGACGTGGCTCTTCCCCTAGCATCTTGGTTATTAAAGTAAGTAAGCTGAGGAGAAGCAAGTTGGATGAAATGGGATAACGGCACAGCAGAAGGACGGTCAGACCAGACAGAAAGCCAGCTGTGCCTTTCACCTGCCTCCTTCCGCTCTATTTGTCTAAACTAGTGCCAGGACATGATGTCCACCCAGGTCCACCGTGGGCTGCACTTCCTGATGGCAAGAACATGCTACCTGAGATGGCCCCTGCAGGCATGCTGGGCAATCCTTCCAGATCGGGGAATACTCCAATTCTGATGCCGCTTTTTCCTTAACCAGTGTCTTCTGGGACCTAACTGTTTGCCAGTCTAGAAAGAGCTGCCATAGTTATGAGCTGTACTGTTCTCACAGCCCATAAATTAATCCACACTCTGAAGTTCGCAAGCCTTACATTGCATGCTGTCCACTGGTAGGTATGAAAAGCACAGGCCACACACACTGACAGACATGGGTGGCAGAGGGTTGCAGGGCCCTGCACTTCACAGAACCCAAAATGCCTTTGAACGAAGATGCTACAACCTCCTATAAAGAAACCACAACACATGCAGCAGCCTTCGCGAGCCACGCGGCACCATCTGCAGAGCGGGTGACATCTCAGACCCAACAAGCTAAGAACAGCTTCAAGACAACCAAGTCTCACCACACCTTTTCTACTACGATGGAAGCACGTGAACACCATCTAGAAATAGTGACCAGGTCCCAGATATCGAGCAGTCAAATCCTGAAGCAAAAAGAACTGAACCCCCCCAAATTCTGAGGGGAAATCTTCATTCTCTCAAAACTTGTAGGATGTTTATATATTCTGTGAATAGTCTCTCTTGCTTTATGGTCGTAAAACGGGTGACAGCTGTGTATCTCATGAGGGTGCTTAGCAACACTAAGTGTCCTTTCTGTCTGCTTACCAACGCCTACCCCTGGAGAAGCAGCAGCAGCAGCACAGAGTCTGCCAACACTTTGAGCCAACTACGACCACAATCCCAATTAATGACTGATGCTTATTATGCAATATTTCATGTTGTCTTTAGAGTAATAACACACCAACTTGTGAGTTCTAGTCTCCCCTTAGTCATGCACTAAAAATCTGCTTGGTGGGCTCACTGCAGCACCCAACGCACACAGGCCCACCACCACCACCACCACACACACTCACAGCCAGAAGGGCAGCAGCGCAGACCTGGGGTGGGCTACAACTGAGACTTAAAAGCGACAACAAATCCCAAGAAGAAGAGAGAGCTGGCAACACTGGGAGGACTGACACACACTATGTGTCCTGGCACCCCAGCGACTGCACCCCTTAGAGGAGGACCACACGAGGGGAAGGACAGCGGAGGCGCTGGATGGGCGTCTGGAGCACCCTCTCCAGAGGAAGAGAGCAAGGGCTCCGCCTCCTCTGCTCGCTGGCCAGGCAGCTGCCACCCGCCCCAGGCTCCACGCAGCTGACGCCAATTAGCATTTTGGACACTGACCAGGGAGCAACTCTCACAGCGAGGTCTTTGTCTGGCCCGGGACCTGCCTGGGCACGGGGCTGCAGGGGACTGCGGGGGCCTCCCCTGGCCGAGCGAGGAGAGGAAGGAACATCTGCAGTGCTGGCTGCTGAGCAGGCAGAGGACAAGCCCGCCACTCCACCATCAGGCACACGGTGCCCTTTGCTGTTTCTCAGCCACCTAAAGTCCCCTTCCCTAGATCGTCCTCTCTGGTGCCACTCTGAGTAGGAGCATGCAAGAAGAGACGAGCAAACCACAGTGAGCTCACTGAAGCCCAGAGGACAGAAAGGTCTCAGCGAAATGTTCTTTCCACCTGACACACCCTCTTCACAGGAGGATCACTCAGCGACAAATGGACCAACAGGGAAAGGTAACAAGACGCTGCGCACTCTGCACTAAACAGGGGAGAGCTCACAGAAGGAGACACAGGTATCTCCAGAGGACTTCTGCACCCAAATGCACAGGAAATTCACACCTTAGGAATATCTCTTGTGAGCCTAGCCCTTGAGGAGGCTGAGGGGGTAGGACAAGTCTGAACCCAGCCCCAGCAACTTAATGACTTAGTGAGAGCCTGTCTCAACAAAACAAAACACAACAAGCTGAGGGATGTAGCTCAGCACGAAGGCCTGGGTCTATCCGCAGTTACGAAAAGACAAAAATAAAAAACTATTCTAAATACCCATTCCACAAGGCCGGTTTGTACGCTGTAGTCAAACGCTATCCCTTATGTGGTGCCGGCGGTAGGACAGCGAGGCCACTTGTCACTGCAGAGCCATTGCAGCGATACACATTATCCAGTACAATTCAAGTTAAAACCATATTAATCACATTTAATTTTTTAATTTAAAGCTATGCAACTCAAATTTACAACCATCCACATAAACACAAGTGAAGATAACCACACGGGATACAATGAAGGTTAAAGGATCTGGTCAAGAGAAAGGAACGGCGCGTCCTTTACCAGACCTGAGCTGGGCCTGGTGGCACACACCCGTAATCCCAGCACTTGGGAACTGAGGCAGGAAGATCACTGCCACGTTCAAGGCCAGCCTGAACTGCAGAGCAAAAAGACCAAGAAATAAATTAATTAACCAACCTCTGAAGATCAATCACTTCAAGAAAAAAAACTCAGTAAGGTAATCACAAAAATCAATAGAACCAAAATGGGTATCAGACACGGTAGCCGGTCAAGAAAATACAGCTCTGAACACATTCCAGACTCAAAGACCTGCCCCGCTTCCACTACCACATCAGCGCACTGCTCCTGCGACTCCAAAGCCAAACAGAACAGCGCTGAAGCCCCAAACCTGTTTCCACCTTCTCTGTCTACAGGCACAAGACAGAATTCCCAGACACAACAAGGTCGTCAGAGCCCTCTACAAAGTCTGCCCTCTCTGAGGACACCACTGAGATTGTATCAGTGGCTGTTAATTAAAAATAACAAGAGGAAGAAGAGACTTCTACAGCTCTACTCTCAGACTAAGACTGAATGCTGTGAGGGTGAACACAATTCACCTTCGAGGTTGCTCTGAGATGCAAGAAACCGCAGAGACCCAAAACACAACTGTGAGAGAGAGAGAGAGAGAGAGAGAGAGAGAGAGAGAGAGAGAGAGAGACACACACACA
>PVKN010018844.1:0-16656 GCA_004027915.1 Capromys pilorides | reverse complement strand
GATGAGGTAGAGAGGCCAGGACTTCCATTTCACAGAGAAGGGGACTGAGGCTAGAGAACAAGCAAGTTATATCCCTACTACATTCCCACCAGAGTCCCAGGCAACCCCAAATCTTTGCTGAGGCTTCAAATTACCCTCAACTCCTGCATCTTCAGCATTTGGCAATCTCAGGGCCTAGACTGGTGTTGCTGGGAACAGCGTCGCTGGGGCACAGTAGTTAGAGTGGGTGCTAGAGTCAGACATACCTGGGTGTGAGGTCAAATGCCACCACTGGGATCTTAGGCATGTTTATGTAACCTCCACCTCAGTTTTATCATCCATGAAATGGGACAACATAATAAACTACAGCTCATGCAGTTGTGAAGACTGAGTGAAAAGTAGTTTACAATGCCTTCAGCACATGTGGTGTTTGAGAGTGTCATGGGCTAATGAGAAAAGGTGACCCGAGACACATGGCTGCTGCATCAACCCCTCGTTAAGATGCTTCCTGCATGCCCCCTCCCTTCCTCTCCAAGTTTCCCAAGCCGCAGGCAGGGACTCTGCAGGGAGAGGTTAAGCCAGCAAGCACACTTTACCTGTGCTGTGCATGCCTAGCCCTATAAATCCTCTAACGAGGAGCAGCTCGTCAGCTTCACTATGCATAGGCATTTGTCCTCTCCCAGAGGCAGAGCCTGTGCCAAGCTGAAGCCTGCTGCCCCAAGGAGTCTTCGTGGATAGAGTGAGGCAAATCTATGGCACAGGTCTTGCCCCTACTGATCCACAGGCTTTACCTACAGGTCCTTTTGGGAAGGCACATAGGAGGGCTGAATGGGGTGGACTTCTGGTTTCCTGTTTGGAAGATTCAGGAGGACTGTGTTTGCTGGGCCAGTGTGAAAATCTACAGGCAAGACCACAGTGTTTGAGGTAAGGACAGTGCTTACGGATAGAGCCTTCCATGGAGGAGGTGATCATCCCAGGCTTCCAGGAAAGGCATTTGCTTTGGGACAAGAGGAGGTACCAGGGGCTGAATGCAGTTCCTTGCTCACCAAAAGCTGGTCAGGGAGACATCTGAGGGCTAATTTAAGTCATTCACCTCACATCCTCACATCCTCCCTTTGCTGCTCCCTTAAGCGTTTAAGGGAAGTCTGGTCCTTTAGAGAAAGTAACTCTTTGATCTCCTGATGGGCTCCGCCAAACATCATTTATAGGGAAGGCTGCAAGCTGCCCCAGAGCACAGGCTTGGACTGAGCCTCCTCTCTGTGGACCAGAGCCAGGCTAGTTAAGTTTTATAACTAAAGTGTGGCAATTCAGGACTGACCTGCACTTTACAACCTCCCCTCTCTCCTTGCCTACCAACGATATTCAGAGTGCAACTCCTGCAGCTTGGGTAAAAGGAAAACCACAGCCCCAACTCAGCAGACAGCAGGCTGGGTAGGTGTAATGTGACCTGCTCCCCTCTCTGGTCCCTGCCCCAGCACACCTGCCCAGAAACCGTTTCAGGTAAGTAAGAAAGTACTCAAACTCAACAGCTGTGGCCTCACAACAGGCACTCAGCTCATACCACAAAGACTGGGCTCCCTAGGGGTAGAGTGGTCCCTGCAGTAGGGTGGGGTTGACAAAGAGGGCAGGGAGAACAGCAGAGTAAAAGCAAGGATGGAGTAGTCTAAGAAAGGCTGCTGCATGGGAAGGTGTGATGGGTTCAGGAAAGGGATCTGGACTCACTCAGAGGATTTTCATGCCTTCAACAGTGCTACAACTGTCCCCGGGCACACTGGATCTCACCTCGCTGCTAGCTGAGGTGGCAGTGGCAGAAGGGGGTTGCAAGTCACCACTCGTCCTTCCTTCTGCCTTCTCCAGAGCCCACTGAGCAGTGCCCAAGACCTCACCTAAAGTTAAGAATTCCCAGGGGTCCCTAAGCAGATTTATTCTCTGCTCATGAACTGCTTCCTTTTATGACAACCCCCACCAGCCATCCCAACAACTCTAGCAGTCATCACATTCCAGAGGGGCTGCAAGGCTGCAGTCTCTGTACTGTGATAGAGGACCAGAAGTTTGGGGCCAACAAAAGTCTGGCTTCTAAACAACACACCCTCCCCTTCCCCCACAGTGCCCACGGCCCTGCAGAGGAAGGCAAGATTCAGATGTCCCTCTCTTCTGCAGGCCCAGCCCAATTCTTCACTCTTACCATACGCTTTTGTGGGCAAAGTTACAATTGAGTCCCTGGTGCACGCCACACCCCACACACACCCTCCAAGAGATTAGGAGGACACAGGAGCTGTCCCAGGGTACAAGTCGGGGCTCTTGGGGCTGGCAGGCCTGGGAGAGGCTTGGGCGCACATGGTCAAGGCACTCAGCCTCCAACCTCCCAGTGGGAGCCAGGTCAGACCGAGGCTGAGGGTTGGAGGGTCACACTGAGGTGAGAGCTGTGAGATGGGAAACTCCAAAACTTCTTAGAACCAGAAAGCTCCAGCTCTCTTCTCAGGTCCCTGGACTGTCCTAATCCTTCCAAGTCAGCTCTGAACCGGACTGTGAAGTGTTCTATGTCTAGGTTCGTTTTGATGGAGGGGTCTTGGTGTACACCTCATCTTTGGCACCCATCTGCTGTCCTTCACAGCGCAGCTCCCCAAATCACCAAGGCTCTCCGATTTCCAGCCTCTCAAAGGACCCAAACTCCCTCTTCCCAAGTCTCATCCTGCTACTCCTCCCCACCTCCTTTCACCACACTCCGGGGCTCCGGGGATTGGGGAGCTTGGGTCTCTCTGCACACCCAGGTCGCGAGGACCCTCGACCCCCCACTACCCACAGGCGCTGTAGCGGCAGGCATGAAGTTCCATGAAGTTGGGCCATTGTCTCGGCGTGTCCTTTCCTCTGCCCTCCACGCCCCACCACGCACCGCCCTCCAGCCCCCAATGCCCACAGGCCGGGTGAGGGGCGCCAGAAGGCTCAGCGTGGGGAGTCCGCGGGCTCGGCGGCGCGGCCGGAGTCTGGCTGGAAGAGCACCGCCAGGACCCTTCTTCCTGTGGACCCTACATCCACGCCCCGAGGCCGCGCTGCGGAGGGCGGGGGTTGGGGGGCTGACTGGGGCTACCCGGGCCGACTCGGCCAGGGGTCTGGGGCGCTTACCTGCGGGGGAAATTCACCGTCCTTCCCGACCTGGGCAGGGGCAGATGCAGCATCTTCCCCGCCTCAGACTGCAGCACACCGGTGCGTGGTGCGAGCCCCGCGCCCCAGGGACGGCGCTCACCCGGCACGAGGCCGACACCCGAAAGGTCTGAGCCGGCGACCACGCGGACAGCCAGAAGCCGAGCTCTCGCTGGCCCTCGGCTCCCTTTTCTCCGCACAGCCCGGCTTGTACTTACGGCTCCAGCTGTACTTAAAGCGACAGAGCCTCATTTCCCCGTCGCTGACTTCTGTCCCGAGCCCCGATGATGCAGGCTGCGAGCGGGCTCTTTAACGCCCAGAGCAGGTAGACAAAGAGCCACCGCTGCCTCCACCGTTCCGGTGGCCTCGGAAGCCCGGAGGTGCAGAGGAGGGCCAGGCCCAGACCTCCACCTGGGCTGTTCCGGAGTTAACCCCTGGGATGCCAGCTGCGGTCTCTTGGGGCGCTCCCACCGCCGCTCCACTGGCAGAAGGGGGCGTGAGCCACCGGGCACTTCCAGGTCTCTCAGGCAAGAGGCCGAGGTGCCCCGTGGGACCCGGGCTGGGGGGACAGGACGGACCTGCTCTGCCGAGGGGCTTTACACAGCCACCTCTGGGTCCCTTTCTAGGCTTTTCGAAATTAGTGAAAATTGGAGCATGGAATGTGCACATCTCTAAAACCAGGTGTTTGGAGGGGTGTTTGAAGGTCAGAAGGGGGTGTACACATTGCCAGAGGGTGGTTCCCCAACATTCTGCTAGGCAGGTGTGTGTGTGGGGGGATTATTAGGGTGGTTTGACTTGCTAGTCCTGAGACCCTCGGGGGTGAGGCTTAACATCTCCCCAGTATTTAGGAGACCACAGACGCTGAGGCGGGTAGTGTGCGTGGGAGAGCGATCTTGAGGGAGAAATGGCCTGTGGCTTCATCTCGGAGGCATATTTTAGTTGAAAAACGGATCCCAAAGCATGAAGGTTTTAGGATAGGGGACGAAAAACAGAAGGATCCAGCAGCAGGCTCGTCGGTGGGGCATCTCTCCCCTGGGCCCTCTTGGCACCTTACTCTCCTAATCAGTGAAAAAGAAGAATTCCCCAGGGGACTGCTGCCCTACCTCCTCCCCCGACACACACACTCTGTGATCCCAGCAGAGGCCACACGTCTTCGTCTGGGATTGGTCTCCATCCCAGTGTGAGCTGGACAAACTGAGAAGACTGTGTTTTAGGAAGGGGTAGATTATATCTGGAATTGTAATTTTTAACACCTCAGCAGCAGCACCACCACCAAGTACTGCGAACCACACAATGATTGTTTTTGAGTCTGGGCAGCTTGGTGCTATTGAGCCGCATACTTGTTCTCTTTGGCCCACCAGACACATCCCCATTAGCTTCCACATCCTCTTTAGCTTTTTCGGTACTCACAGGTGTGACAGAGATTTGCATTTCTGAATGCCTTCCCCAGCTTTTACAACTCTGAGAACAGGACAGCCCTTTGCCAAATCCTGTGGCGGCAGCAGTGACTTGGAGATGCAGCTCTAGAGAGACCAACCACACTCTTGCAGGGTGCAAACCTCAGCAGAGGGACCTCTGTCTTGGGGTCTCTGTACAGTGTGCGTGCATGTGCATGTGCATGTGTGTGTGTGCATGTGTGTGTGCGCGCACGCGTGTGTGTGTGTGTGTGTGTGTGTGTGTACTCAAAGGTGCATATTATGGGCAAGTTTTCCAAAGGAGAGTAAAAAGCTGCAGTGACTTTAGCACAGAACCCCTAAAATTAGCTCTTAGCATTTGGGGCACATAGATAATGCAGTCTTTTTTCTTTGTTCAGAGTGCTAAGACTCTGGGAAGATGCACAGCTCCAAGCAGGCCAGCGTGGAGAGCACCCAGAGCAAGGCTGTCGTGCCCTCTAATACACTCTTCCATTCAGTCCAGGATGGTGTCCCTGGACCACGCCCCATCCTGACTCCTGTGCCAGTGAGTGCTGTTCCTGGCCTCATCCTAAAAGGAGGAGTGCATGATCCTTTCTTAGGAGCACTCTGTCCCCACAGCTGTGCGAGGCTGGCGGGGTCATCTGGGGAACAGCTTACAGTAATGAGCCATGAGGGATTCACGTTAGCCTCTGCCTGAGTAAATGACTGTCTCAGCCAGAGGAATGTCATCAGCAGGGGATGTTGTTCTCCACACCCAGCTATAGGTTTTCCATAAGGTTTCCTTCTCTGTGGTGCTGTGGGCAGAGCTGGAGGAGGGAGATCTGAGGCCTGGAAAGGGTAAGGCATGGGTGTGTGTGTAGAGGGGTGAGGGTTTTGTGCAGGACTGAGCTGCTCCTGATCAGTGCCAAACAGCCCCCAGAGCTCATGGGGACACCTATTCCTCTTGTTCATGGCTGGTAGCCTGTCCATCCCCCCACCCACTCCCCTTACCCCCTTTATTTCACCCCCAAACTTATTCCTCCTTAGGATGGATTTCTGAGCTGCAACATCCCAAAGAATCTGAGGTTCATCTTCCATATGTCCTTGCCGGTGGGGAAGCTTAGCTTTGTGCTAGTGGTTACTTTCCTTCTCAGCAGAGGCTATTGTGAGCTTTTATAGGGGAAGAGACAGGGTCTCAGAGGCTTCACTACTTACACAAATAACATGCAAATTAGCACCTAATAGTTTTAGCCCATAGGTCAGGCACTCTGAGTAACTGGACAGCAGCACTGAAGAGGAGTGCTGTCTGGGGGCTGTTATGACAAGAGAGAAACATCGCCAGCCCCTGGAGTGGTCCGTTCCTGCACTGGAAGAGGCCTTCACCTTGCCTATCATGAGGTGTGGCAGAGTGGGGGTGATATGGTGGAGGTGTGGCCAAGTGGGGTGATATGGTGGCCTTGAGTACAATGAAGTGGCATGCAGAAGAGATCCTGCAGCCTGCAGCAGAGGGTAGGGGACAGCTGAGGCACACATGGTGGAGGGGGAAGATACCTGCCAAAAAGGAGCTAGCAAGGAGGCATCCTTCCAGAAAGAAAACCTAGCAAAGGAGGAAAGAAGAAAAGGCCCAACTCGCTTAGATAGGTCACTTCTGTGCTCCTTGGATGCTTCTCTTCAAAGTGCTCTAGGGAGCCAGGATATCACCTGGCACCTATGCCAGCACCATCACAGTGCTATTTACAAAGGAGAAACTGAGGCATAGAAATAACAAGCAACATCCCAATAGAAGGCAGAACCCAGACTAATATGTATGAGGTCCCTTAGCAGATTCCTGCAGTGGTCGGGGGATTCCTTTGCCTGGCTCTCACCCACTCATCCCACAGGATCTCTGGAGTCACCTGAGCCCAGGCCCAAGACCCCCACCCAGACTCCACTTGCAATGGAGGCATGCCAAGGTTTCTGTGGGAGGCTCCGTTTTTTTCCATGACAATAGCTCAAAGGTAGATGTTGGTTAGGGTGGGACAAGAAAAAAAAAAAAAGAAAGAAATTTGCCATGCAGTTTGATTGCTCTGAATTCCAGTGTCAGGCTACCTGAGAGTTTCTAGATTGTAGTGTCACCTGTCTGAGCCCTGACCACACATCTGATTTCCTAATGAGCCTCAGAAATGAAACCCATGAGAAGATGAAGGTGCCGGGAGAGGCATCCACCACTCTGCTCCTTGCAGGCCCTCATTTCTTCTCTTTCTCATTAACTGTGGTACTGTGTAACTTCTTAGATATGGAAGTTTCTGTTTCCATAACTACTGGTTAGCCAGAGAATCTTCCTCTAGACTTATGGGTAAGACCCAGAGACTCCTTTACACAGGGTGGGCTGGTGGCATCTTAGCAGAGATAAGAAAGTGATAAAAAAGAATTAACCTAGAACGAACGGACAGGAAAAGGACAGAAAGGATTTGGGAGCAGGACAGCAAACTAATCCCTATCACAAGAGAGCTAGGCAATAGCCTGGCGACATCTCTTAAGTTCAGTATTCAAAAAATTATTCTGGATCCCCCAATGACCCCATTTAATCCTGAGGGAATCCTGCGTTATGTTCTTGATAGAAAAGTCTAGAAAAAAATCATTCTGTGTAGCAGAAATTTTCAAGAACACTTTCACCCCTGTGATTTTATTGTTTTTAAACAAGCAAGCAATCTAAGGTAAAGCAGCTATTGTTAATATTTGTTTTAGATCATACAGATCAGAAAGTTCTAAGAGAGAGCTCAGATAGCCTGGCCACAAGAGTGGAAGCCCTGCTGACCAAGACCCTAGCTGGGAGTCATCAGTGGGTTTGAGAGCGAGTGAGGTCTCACTATACTGCCCAGTTGATCCTTCAACTCCTAGGCTCAAGTAGTATTTTTCTCTCAGCCTACTAAGCAGTTGGAACTATAGGGATGCATACTGCACACCCCAGTGGGTTTTTTAAAAAATAAAATTATTTTATTGGCATATGTTTATGATATCAAACATATTACATTCATTTGGGAAAATTAGCACATATAATACATTATTTAGATCATTCTTGATCCCCTCTGTACCTACCTTCTCCCTCTTTTTCCACAGCCCTATCTCTCTAGCTCCTCCTGTTTTCTATCATCTGTCCTTTATTTTGCTCTTTAAAATTATTGATATTTTGGGTTTCTCATATGAGAAACCACGTAACATTTTACCTTTTGTGTCTGCTGTATTTCACTTAATGTTACAGTTCTTTACCTGTTAGTAGTGACTAACGGAGCTCCTTGCACGTGGTCCTCCTTCCTTTCTTTCCTGACCCAGCCAGGCCGCTGCCTCTGCTCACCAACCCCCTGGCCCTTCCTGGAGGAGGTGCTTGGCCTCCTGGATCAGATCCAGTTCATGTGGCCAGAGATCTGGCCACATGAACATCAGAGCTGAAGAGGACTTTCTTGGTCACCTGGTTCGACCCCCCGGTTTCCACAAAGAGGAGCTGAGGTCCAGAAAAGGGCAAGTGACTGCTCAAGATCCCTCCAAGTGACCTAGGTTTCAAGATTCTGGGCCAGGGGTCTTTCTGCCACAGTGGTACTGCATGATGTCACCCCCTTCCTGGCCAGCCCAGGCTTATACTGAAAGAAGATGGGTTGGTGATGAAGCCTGAACTGGAGAGATTGGGAGTCAGTGGAGGCACAGGGGAGTGTTCCAAATCTTGGTCCTAATTCCAGCTGAGATTTCTCTGGGGTGGCAAATGAGCCAGCTGGAGGAAGGGGCCCTGCTCCCAGCTGTGTTGCTGCTCAGCAAATATTTATGTGACCTTTGAGGAGATCTGCCTTTCCCACCACCCCTGCAGCTGGGAACAGTGGCAGAGGGGAGCCCTTGGCAGCTGCAATGAGCTGCTGTCTTGGTGGGCCGAGCTTCTGTCCATCTTCCATCACCCCAATAATCAGGGTCTCTGTGCTTCTGAGAGCACAGGTCAGGAAGATGCAAAGGACCTGTTGGGCCCTCAGGATGGGGTTGCTGAGTGTGTGTGTGTGTGTGTGTACATGCGTATACAACCTGGAGGCTCAGTAGTCGTTGCTTCAGAACAACCTAAACACACACTACTTCCAGCATCCCATTGCTAAGTTGAGTCCCAAACCTCTGGGAAACAGAAATGAGCCTTTGCAGAATGCACTGAGGGAGCACTGTACATACACTGTCTCCTTTCATCTCCCCAACCTTTCCACCACTGTTGTGCACCTGGTGGCTCCCCTCTATCTCTGTCACCCCCTCCCCATGCTTCTGGCTGCACCTGTAGCCTAGTCCACTCCCAGGAGTAGAAAGGCCCATTGGCAACACGGTGGGCCACACCACCCTTCTGCCCAAAGCCCTTCGGTGCCTGCCCACTTCCCTACCTCCTTTCTGATCACTAATCCCTGTTTACTCTGCTCTGGCCACGCTGACCTCCTTGTGGTCCTTGACCATGTGTCCTTTCTTGTCTAGAGCCTTTGCACATGTTCTTCTGGTTGCCTGGCGGCTCCATCCACATACCTGCAATGCTCACCAAGAGAGCCTCCTTCGAGTGCCCCTCTGACACGGCCTCCTCCCATTGCTCTCTGCGCTTTACATGGCTTGATTTTTTCCTTTTACACAAAGCACAGTCTAAACTTGTTTTTTCTTTCCGTTTTGAGACAGGATCTCACTATGTAAACCAGGCTAGCCGTGAAGCCTGTGTAGCTTGGGCTATTCTCCTGCCTCAGCTTCCTGAGTGCTGGGATTACAGGTGTGTGCCCCTCTGTCCTACACTCTCACAGGTGCATTTGACCATTTGAGGTCCCTTTTTTCCTGCAGAGCTTAAGAACAAGGCCTCGGTTTGTTTGCTGCTACATCTGCAGCATCTGGCATGTAGTGCTCTACAAGGACTTAATGAACACATGAGCAAATATCACAAAGGGGGCACTATCATCGTATATCCTTTCAAGTGGTGAGGCCAAAGTACAGAATGCTGAGTGACACAGAGGGCCATAGAGGTAGGGAGTGGCAAACTGGTCATTAAATCCAGGTCAAGCAAGCCCCAGAGTGTTCCATAGGCTTCTATCCTTCCAGTTTCCCTAAGAACTAGAAACTAAGCACAGGGGTTGAAGGGGGGATTATAAAGTTGCTGCCTCCTTGGTGTCCTTGAGGTCCCTGTGGGACAGGGCTGCCTACCTTGGTAAAGTCCAGAGAACAGGGAACAACTGAGGAAAGTTCATTCTAGGGTGGGCCCAGAGAAGTTGGCTTCTGAAGGACTGGAAAAGGGCAGTGACAGCCAGATAAGCGCTATCCCTCGTCCTCTAATCACACTGAGTAGAATGTCATGTCTTGGGAACTCCTGTTGCTAGAAGTCCCACCACCTCGTTTAGCCACATGACCATGCATGTGTCATTCCTGAACTGTCCCTTGTCATCAAACCCACAGGGACCAAGATAGAAGCCAGATATGGAGGCAAAGGAAGACTAAGAGATTGAGAAAGGTGACTAATGAGAAAAGGGGTGGAAAAGAGACTGGAAGGGGGAAACAGTCAGAAAAAAAGGGTATGGACCCGGTCGGAGATCTGTCCCTAACTTCTGAGCTGGAGATGCCTTACCAGAAGAAGACAGAGCACAAGACCGGCCCCTTTGAGTTTGAGCTGGCCAAGGTGGGCCAGAGATCAGGTGATCATCTGTTTGCCTGCTCTGGCTTGGGCCTCCAGGCTGATCCCAGGGCCACTCATTGCAATGGAAGTCTCACTCTCTGTGCCTGTGGGGCTGTTGCACTCTCTCGCATGTGGCAGGCCTGTGTCCTCAGCCAATCTGGGTACACATAGCCTCTTTGTATCAAATCACTTCTCCCACTCATGCTTGGATGGCTGTCACACAGTGTCTGTGTGTCTCTCATTCCCCTCCTTGGTGTGCACATCACAAACACACTGGCTGTTATCAATGATACATGCCCCATGTCAGCCTCTCTTACCTTCTCTCTGGGTGACCCTGGCCAGCATGCTCAATAAGTGTTGATCTGTCTTTTATGTAGTTATATGCAATGGGTCTCTGTGCCTGACTCTTTCTTTCCTGCCTGCCTTTCAAATCCAGGCTTTCAGATATATGCCTGTGCCTCTTTCATGGCTGCCCTGATAGATAGGCAAGAATGATTCTGTCTGCAACCCTTTGGGGCATCCCTGGCAGAGCTCCATGGCTAAGTCCCCTGCCTGGCTTGCTCGCCTTTCTTCAGGCACAGTGAATGGTCTTTTGCTGCCTGGCCAGAGACATTTGATAGCCCCTGGCCCCTCATGAGCACTCTGGGACAGCTAAGCCTTTGAGCTGAAGTCAAATAAGGACTTGTATTCACAGAGCCCTAGGCTGTTCCTTCTGCAGTTGGCCCAGAGCTCCTGGCTGTGGCCACTGTGTGGCTCCCAAAGCAAGGAGGATGGAGAGGTCACTTCGGGGCATTCCAGGAAGGGGTCTCGAACAATGACTCATTGGTCAGTTAACAACATGGCCTGAGAACTGAAACTGCTGAGTTTGAGGGGAAACAGAGAGGACAAGGTCTCTGCCCTTGGGAAGCTCCTTCTCAACTGTGACCCCTGCCCCTGACCTGCTCCCAGGCTTGTCACAGGTGCACAGAGTAGAAGAGCAGCAATGCTCTGAATGCGAAAGAACATGGGAATCACAAAGCCGGGGTCTTCTCCAGTGCTGCTACTTTCAAGTCATTGTAGTTCTGCCAGGACAGTTAAGCTGAGTTCCAATTTCCTGGCTTGTAAGTTAGGGAAAAACAATTCACCCTGTTGTTAAGATGAAATAAGATAATGCCATGTTAGTCTTCTGTAAACCGTATGTGCTATGCAATTGTTAGAGGATCATGAAAGCACAAGTTACCACAAGACAGATTATGCGCGCAAGTTCTAGGACAACCCAGAGTCAGATAGCAATCACAGTACAGTGGGGAAGACTGTGGAAGGCTCCCCAAGGGAGGGGACTTGGCAAAGCTGAGTGGGCAATGGGGCATCACTGGCAAGGTGGGAAAATCCCATTTTACTGGCAGTCTTTTTATCTTTGATTTTCTCAATGCCAACAAGAGAAGGAAGGGAGTAAAATTTACTGAGTACCTACTGCAACCGAGTGTACTATCAACACTGTATTCTGTTACACCCTATTCCCTTAGCACAGATGAACAGTATTTCCAAAGCCTCAGAACTGAGATCTGAACCAGCCCGTAAGACTCTCGAACTTGTATTCTTTTGATGCTGTCAGCTTGCATGGAATTTCTAGGCACCATACAAGTGAAACTGGCCTATCACAGAGCATGAGGCTGTGGATGAAGGAGAAGGTTGACGATTAAAGAGGAGAGACAAACAGACAGGTGGACAGGTGGGCAGGGCTGCTGGGGAAAAGCCAATTCATCTCAAAGCTTCCTGGGGGCTGAGGAGATAGCTCAATAGAATAAGAGCTTGCCTGGCAAGCGCAAGGGCCTGAGTTCAATCCCTGGTTCTGTGGAAAAAAAAAAAAACCTTCCTCTGTCCATCCCAATTGTCAACCAAATTGTATGTCATCACACTCAGTGAAAACTCCAGCAGCTCAATTGTAGGTTAATAAGACATCCAGAGGAGGAGCCACTCCTTGGTTGGCATCAGTTGCTATAGCAACTAGTGTACATCAGCAGCCGCTCAGGAATATCCTACTTACTCCAACCTTCCCCACCTTGCTAGGTTTAAACAGACGCTGCAGTACATATTAACCCCACAAAGACAGGAGTACTGCACACTATTTTAAGAATTAAGGGATGTTTTGAGAACTAGGGCTCTCTGAAACCACCCCTTCTTTCCATCAGCCCCAGGAATCTGACTCCACGCTATTTCCTTCCTGCTTGCTTCCCACCATCTCCTCCTCTTCTTCCCTTTCTTTCTCCTCCTTTGCTTCTTCCTCTTGTTCTTTTCTGGGGCAGTGGGAATTGAACTCAGAACCCTCATGTTGAGCTACAGTTTCAGCTTTATTTATTTATTTAATTTTCTTTTGAGAGGTTTCGCTATTCAGCTCAGGCTGGCCGTGAACTCACTCTGTAGCCCAGTCTGACCTTGAACTAACAGGGATCCCCTTGCCTCACCTCCCAACTGCTGGGATTACAGGCATGCACTACCATGCCTGGTCTTTATTTTTTAAAAGAGTCTTGCTGATTCAATAAGCATAAGTTGCCCAGACTAAACTTGAACTTGAGATCCTCCTGCCTCAACCTCTCAGACTGCTGAAATTATAGGCATGCATGACCATGCCAGGCTTCTTCTTATAGATGATGGTGTTTATGTACCACCTGTGTCCCATCCATAGTCACTGATCCCATACACACAACCAAGCACTACGGCAGACACCTGTGACCAAGACTGAGAGGCTAAAAATGCTCATTCAGTTCCTTGAGGAATGGTCTCCAGCCAGCAATGAATGGGAATAGAAAGAGAACCAAACTTCTCTGCCCTTTGAGTAGGACTTCAATCCATAACATCTTTTAGAAATCCTTAAGCCCCAGTGTCTGAAGCAGTAACCTGCACACACACACACACACACACACACACACACACACACACACACCTTCCCTTTCTTCCCTGATGTATTTCCTCACTCCTCCTTGGTGCTTGCTCAGAGCTCTTCCCCAATAAACCACTTAGCTGAAATCCTAATCTCAAGGTCTGCTTGTTGGGGGTGAGTACTCAGCAGCTGTGCTTTGAGGGACCCCCATGGAAACTTAACCCCAAAGCAGCAGCACAGAGGTATAGGACACTTAAGGGGTGACAGGTCATGAGGGTTCTGCCCCCCTGAATAGGGGGGTGGACTCCTCATAAAAGGATGCAGTGACCCCTTCTCTCCCTTGAATGCGCTTAGCCTTCCACTTTCCATCGTGAAATCATGCTGCTGAGGAGTCTTTAACAGATCTGGTTCCTCAAGCTTGGACTTTCCAGCTTCAGAACTATAAGCAACAAATCTATGGTCCTCAGAAGTTACCTAGTTTGTGTTGCAGTGTTGCAAAATGAATGAGGACATGTATGTTACAGCAAGAGTCAGAGAGCTGGGTTAGCTAGGCCACAAAGGGAAGGGAAGGAGGGCACAGCCACTTGGCTATCCTGTGGTTGTGCAAATAGGTCAGCTATTTGCACAACCACATGCTGTACCCACAGCCCAGACCCCAAGTCACAGATGGGCACCATTTGTCGCATGAGAACACTGCATGAACAGGTTGCAATGGGTCAGGACAGATTCAATTTGCTTGGCAAATGAGTTAGTTTGTCATTCTTCCATGGAAGATCAGAAACATTTTCACGCATGAAAGTGAACACATTTTTTTCCAAGTACAGTGGCACCTCAACTCATGAATGCTTTTGTTTGTGAGCAATTTGGCTCTCCAACAGAAATGCTTGGCAAAATTTTATTTTTGTTTCCAAACCCTGCACTGGGTGCTGAACATGACCCTGGCCATCTTTCTCACATGAACATAAATGTGACCATTTTCCTCACATTTGTTGGACAAATTAATTCTGTGAACCAAGGCACCACTAGAGTGTATTATTGTTCAGAATGTGCATGTGCCAGCTTAGGTCCGACATCTTGCTAGTATCTGTCATCAAATAGCTGGTTCATGATAATATGGACCATCAAGGAAGTCTAAAGTAGATGCAGTAACTAGTTCAATCTGATGGATTAGATGCCATTACTCTCCACATGTCTCAAGGAGGACGCTGAAACAGAGTGGGGTGCAAAACTTTTGCAAACTCAGATAAGTGGGGAGGGACAGAGCCAAGAACCACACCGAGGCCAAGAGGCTGAATCTCCGCTCTAAACAGGTTACTCCTCTGCCAGCCTGTGATACGCCTGTTCTCAAAAGTCTGCCTAATTAACTGCACACCACAGGTCTAAGAGAAAATCAAGGCAAATTAAAAAGCAAGACACGATCATTGTTCACGTAGAAGTTAAAGCTCAAATGCTGTGTATTCATTGGACAAATTTAAGCAACATGATCTTTTTTTTTTTTTTTTTTTTTCCCTGTCTTTTTGAGACAGGGTCTTGCTATGCAGTTCAGGCTGGCCTTGAGCTCACTTTTGTGAGCCCAGGCTGGTGTCGAACTCACATCCATCCTCCTGCCTCAGCCTCTCAAGTGCTGGAATTACAGGTGTGCATCACCACGCCCGGCAACCTGATCTTGGTAGGCTAAGTAATAACTAAGCACAGATCGACAGCTAAATGAACAAATATTAATTTGAGGTCAGAATGATATATTGCAAACCAACAACCTTTTATACTATTCAAAGAACTAGTACCTATTCTTTTCTAGCTGACCCTCACAAGGCAAAATAATTACCTTTTAAAACCTAAGTAAACATGCTAAGATTCAGGTCAGGTTATAGAGCAAGCTAAAGGCATACATAGGAAAGATCTCCTATCTCAAAACTGGCCCCAGTCCCCTTCCGCAGGAAAGCACCAGCTAGGTCATGTGTCTGAACCTGCAGGCTGGCACTGTAATTGTAGGAAGCATCCCCCCAAAAGGCAACAACATTACCTACTTCAGCTACACAGCCCTTCTTTTATTGTAGATCCAGGAAGCACCCTGCCTCCCTTCTGGACTTGTAGGGGCAGAAACCCAAGTTTCCTTCCTTCCTTAAGCACTGGGCCCTCCTAAGACCATGTTCTACCACTATCTGCTCTGTCCTTGTGTCACGTGAGCAAGTGATACCTGGGCCAGCTGCCCACCAAGCGGGGGTTTAGAGAACTGCCAGGAAACACAGAGGGCAAAGGCAGAGCAAGAAATACGTGGAGCAACTCTTCCTGGTTCATGCTAAACCTTGGGCCTCGGCACAAACCATGCATACCCAGTGCTCATGCTATGGAATTCCTGCTGCTGCAAGTGCTGGCTGGGCATCTTGGGGCTGGGAGAGGACCACGGGCTGAGCTCAAGAGCAGAGAAGGGGCTCCTTCTCTGGAGGGGGCTGCAGAGGCACAGACTGCAGTGCGGGGCTGGAAGTGTCTCTTTAAGTCTTGAGCTCACTGCCTCTGGGAGCCAAGAGCCAGCTTGTGAGAAGGCAGGGGCCTACAGTTTATTTTATTTGACATTTTTCAATGTCAGGACACTTCAGAGCCAAAGAGGAAACGAATCCCATCTGTTCCTGAGCCCCCAAGCACAGTTCAAGAGGACAGGCTTGGGGGAGGGGGGACAAGGAGAAAGCGGGAAGCCCAGAGCATCCAGCCACACACACAGGCCAGACAACACCTGAGGAGAGCCCAGGAGTGGCAGAAAGTCACTGAGAAATCCCACTGTGGGCCAGGGATATAGCTCAGCAGCACTATCTGTCTGCCAAGTGCAAGGTCCTAAGTTCCATTCCCAATACTGAAGAGAGAGAGAGAGAGAGAGAGAGAGAGAGAGAGAGAGAGAGAGAGAGGAATCCCACTATGCCTGTGACACACAGTGTTCTGTCAGGATGGGTGCTCAGGTGCTGTCCAGGGCTCCATGGCCATTGGCATGGGTCACTGGACAGCAGCCCTGCCAGGGTTGCACAAGGCACATCTCTGTACAATGTGGACAGTCCTCCCTGGGCTGTGGGACTTGGCAGGACTGCTGCTGGCTTGGCCAGCAAGTTCCCAACCCCTGCTGTGGCAGAGCTCCAACACGGTCCACCCAGACCACCCCTGACAGGATGGAGAGGCTAAGAGGCAGACTCGTGTCCAGGTAGGGTTTCGCAGCTTCTGCCCCTTAGAATACCCAGTCTCCATCTTAGTGTCCACCTCTGCATGGGTGCCTGGTCTTGACTCCCTCACCCCCAACCCTGGATGCCAGGGATGAGGAAGACAGAAGGCTGGAGGACTTATCTTCTTACTTAGATAAAATTCCAAACCTTTCTATTTTTAGAAAAGCAAATTCCATTTTTTCCTTTCAAGTGGTAAAAATGTCCCAAGCTGTCATCTGGCACAGTGAGCAGTTAACATAAACTTGTTTGCAGTGTCATGATTTGAATATGAGCTTGGCCTGACTCTGTCTAGTGTCAAGTGGGTGACCAGTCTAGGTGCCAACTTAGAAGAGGATTGCTGACAACTTGAGAGCTTCCAGAGGAAGATGACCAGGACAATGACAGGCCTGGAGAACAGGTCATGTTAGAAAGTACTGAAAAGAGCTGGGGACTTTG
>PVKN010018843.1:0-16713 GCA_004027915.1 Capromys pilorides | reverse complement strand
AAAAAAAAAAGATTAAGAAGCTATAACAATCAAATTGTAGTGAGTGAAGTTGATTAGATCCCAGATTATAAAAATGCTATGAAATAATTTTAGATGGATGGGCCATACATCAAACAGCACAATTGCATTAGTGGTAAGTATTTTATGCGAATAGCCTCATCCTTAGTAGTTACAAAGTGAAGTTTCTTTCTTTTTTTTTAGGGAAGGGTCTACAGGGTGCTCAGGGTCTCACTACTAGACTGGACTCATAGCAATCCACCTGTTTGCAGCCTCCCAAGAGCTGGGATCACAGGCTTGTGCCACCAGGCCCAGTCTCAATTGCTGTCTCAGCGCGCCCTGGGGACGGAGCCAGCATGGCAAGCCCAAGGATTGAACCCCTGGCCACTGCGCCTGCTTGCAGGTGCTTTAATCTGCTGAAACTTGCTTTCAAATAGCTTAACAAAAAATAATCACATACATGTATGACCATGTGTGTTGACACACATATACACACACCACATATAGAAAGAGGTCAAGGAAATGTGGCCAAGCACTGAGCCATGAGCCTGAGGATGGGGTACATAGGTGCACCATAATGTCCTTCCCAATTTTCTTTGAACTTTTCCACTATAAAAAGCCATGCAGTCCTGGTGGCTGGTGACTGGTGGTGGGGACACTAGCAGAGAGCCCAAAAACATTCATTCATTCATACAGTATTCCTGCAAGACTTTCACTTTTGCCCTTCTTGATTTTCTCACTGTGGATTAATGGGCAGCTGTCTTTAGGCTTCTACCGAGGCTTGACTGGACCGGGGGCGGTGCATCTGAGCACAGGCATTTGGGAGGATGCATCTTCCTCTCAAAAGGGTGGACGGGCGGCTGCTGTGCGCTCCTACTGCATCTCCTGCCTTTCCCTTCCTCTTCTCCCTCCTCCTCTGCCTTTCTTCTTCCCTCCTCCCTGCATTTGCTCCATCCCTGTCCCCTTCTCCTTTCTACCTCTCTACCCTCCTTTTCTTTCCTCCGTGTTCCCCTTTGTCCCCACCGGTGAACTCAAATGCCCTGAGCATTAAACTGACCTTGATCCCTGATCTGCAGCCCTGCATACCCTCAGTAAGACTTCCTCTGAGCAGAAAGCCAGACCCCCCCCACCCCCGCCATCATCACACAGGTAACCTGCATGCACCCAAGGCATGAACAAGAAAGGACAGACAGATAAGAAACTTGTCCTTTGTTTATAAACTTCACGTGCGAAGCAGCATTTGCGAGAGTTTTGACAGGGCTGGGGATCTGGGTTATGAGAGGCTTGGTCTATCCCTGTCTGATAAAACGAAGATCAGGCCAAGTCCAGAATGCTAGACCATCTGGCAGTGTTTCTAGATGGCAGGTCCTGCTGTGTCCAGTCCCCTGGGGGCAGCCTGTCCACCAGCCATTGGCAAGGGCCCTGGGCCCTGTGGACTGCTGGCTCCGGCTGTGTTCCCCTTCAGATCCACGGGCCTCAGTGCGATTTGGGCAGGCAATGAATTCATTCCTCAACTTTTCTCTCACATGCTGCCCTCTCCCTGCCTGATGAGCGCCAGGCTTCTCCAAAGGCCAGGTGGGTGTGGAACCTGGGAAGGACGCTGCAGTGCTCCCACGTACCCCATCCTCAGGTTGATGTCTCGGTGCTTGGCCACATTTCCTTAGCCTCTCTGTGTGTGATGTGTGTGTGCTGTGTGTGTACATGTGTCAGCACATGTAGTCATACATATACACACTTATTTTTGTTAAGCTATTTGAAAGTTTCTGGCATCATGAAACTTCACCCTAAGAATGAGGACAAACATAAAATATTTACCACTAACGCAATTGTGTTGTTGGATGTAAAGTCCAACTATCTTTTCTTTTTTTTTTTTCATGGCTCCATTTTTATTTTTAAAATTTTCTTAATTTTTTTGATTTACTTATTTTTTATTACTTTTAATAAGAAATAACATTGAGACAGTTTCAAAACATGTTAGTAGGACAACCACAATAATTGATACAATGCATATTGTTGTCTTCATAGTAGTTGTTCAGATTACAAAATGCAGACATGATAACTTTTCTAAACACTATTGGTACAAGTATTTCTTCTCATTAAACTAAGAGCAAGTAGTTGTATACATAGAGCAATATTCCATAATAGTAGTAGGTTATCAGCAGAACTGGCAATGTCAGAAGCTGTTGACTTGAGCCTTTTACAGCTCAGCATACTAATCTGGCTTTACTTTTTATACCTCGTGGTTAAACTTTTCTGCTGGGTGGTTAAGTCCAAGTTAGAGCAAGACCTATATAACAAAACATGTAATTTTTGTATCTGACAAGTCAGTCAAATTCCCTCAGGATTTACCTTGAAATCATGTGCAGCATTTTGTAGAACTTTTGTCAGTGTCAGCCATCTGGATGAGTCATGGCCATTGCTTGACCAGTCCACTCTTTGGAAAGCCTGAGAGAATGTTTTCTCTCTATGTGATTCTCCTTAGACACACTAATATATTGTTGATCACTTTCCTCTGAGGTCCCATAATCTCCTTGAACAGAAAATTTGGGACACCACTGAGTTATAGAATGTTACAGTACAGGTTCTCTTATGTCCTGAGTCTTCACTGACCTTAAAAGGCCAGAGCCAAAATATTGGCTATCCTTGTAGCACTTCTTTTTCTCTAATTTTTTGGTCTTAACTTAAGTTTTTAATCCTCCAGAAGAGAAGCTATAACGTACGTACTTGAGCTTACATCACTGTCTTTCTGAATATCAAATACCTTAGACTTAATGTGCAACTGGTATTTTCCATCAATCATTGATATTCTGATAAATCCCTATTAAATGTGATTTTAAAAACTATTACACTTTTTTACACAGAAATTTAGAAATCTAAGCATATGCAAAATTGTAGCAGGTCAATCCTATGGCATTTTTCCTTGTTTCGTTTTCTCTTTAATTACCCATTTTTGTTTTCTTTTAAAACAAACATTTACTTGAGAGAGAGTATAGCAATAATTGAAATTACATTAGAAGCAGCATACATCTAGAAGGCCAGAATGACAAGCATTCCAAGCATGGTTTTAGTCTTACACATTGCTACTGTGAGTGTTAAGAACCTGCTAGAGATTCTTAAGTCCAACTATCTAATAATTATCACATAGCGTTTTTATAATCTGGAATATAGTCAACCTCACTCACTACAGTTTGATTTTTATAGCATCTTGATCTTTTTTAACCTAGAAGAATCCCCTTGCCTTTCTATTCACCCACAGAACATAGAAATTTTCTAAAATTCCACCTTACCCTCTAGATGCTGCTTAAAATTTAGGATGGTCAGACCTAACTTACCTTAAGTACCATAGCCAGAGTTGGAGACACAAAACACTTGGAGAGACCCACCCAATGCTTCAACTTCTAAGTGAACTTTTAAGGTGGAAGATTATATTCTTCCTTATACCAGTGCAGTCATAAAATATAAATTTTAATTGTTTTAAGCACAAAACTCTATTTCACCCCTTCACCACTGCCAGGAAAAACTAGTGTAAAGGTCATAATGTGGGACTGGGGATAGGATACGGCTCTGGTCCCCCCAATTCTTCTTCCCAAACTAGAAATCTTAGCTCTAGAAAAAAGTAAAGGTCCGGATGCCACAGCTCCTCTGCCCAGGTTTCTTTCCTCCATCTATGTCAGCGTCCTCTGCTTTTTTTTTTTTTTTTCTGCTATAGCTCTATGGCTTGTTTTTTTCAGGAATCCACAGCAAAATGAGACCAATAAGGTCACAGTGATATGTTTATTGTACATCTACATTTGTACCAATTAAAGAGAAATGTGTGTGTGTATGTGTGTGTGTGTGTGTGGCCAGCTCAGCCTGCCCTGTAGCAGGGCTGGTGAGGCACTCGGTGCTGGGAACTGGACTTAGGCCCCTGTGTGCTTGCTTAAGCCTGCCTAAGCAGGCAAGCTTTAGACTGCTGAGCTATCTCGCCAGCCAAGAAATTCTTTTTAATCTAAATTTATCTCCCTCTTTTTTTCCTTTTTTTTTGGGGGGGGGGCACTGTTAAAATAAAAATTAGAGGTGGCCACTGTTTGGAACTAGATTCTTGCACCAGGCCCACACAGATCAGGCTAGAAATAAAAATGGAGTCACTTGGACTATAGTTCCAGGGCACAAAACCAAAACCAAGCTGTTTATCTGACCCTGTCCGAAATTAGAAGAAAGAGATAACATCCAAATGTCCTAAAAAGGCCAGTTTCAGTCAGCTGATAGTGAAGTTTGCTCTGCTTTAATCCATAGCCCATAAAAAGTAGCCTGCAGTTAACCAGTCTGTTATTTTTCTACTGCTCTTTCTCCATCCTTCCTTACAAGAGTAACTTTGCAAGCACTGGTGATCTACACTGCATTCTTTGTTTCTGTGTTCTTCAGCCTTCCTTCCTATAAAATCCAATTCTTTTCTCTGCTCAGTGCATGGAAGCACTTCTATTTCATGGGGAGAAGTGCTGTGTGATTCTAGGATCACACAAATGATGCCAATAAAGATCTTTAAATGTATTATAGTTTTGTCTCTTGACAATTCTAAAATGCCCTTCTGTAATGTCAGCGTGCCTGGTGACCCTTTGAATAAATGCTATTTCATGGGGTGTTGGCCCTGCTCACCCCTCCCCCACTCCTCCAAGTCTTCGGCTATGAAATCCCACACTCTGAGGAGCCCTGGCTTGGATGACCTCTGTTTGTCTCCAAGCTCTACCTCCCAGGACTCTTGCTCTCTGAAGCTCTCTAACCCAGGGCTCCCAGCTCCACAGATCCCTGACTACTTCCGCAGCAGCACAGCCCTCACTTCCTGTGGTCTACTTACTCTTCTTTCCTCTGTCTCCTCTCCTGGACATTTTCTAGAAGTCAGGGGTGCATCTTCTTTATAACATCTCTGCTTGGCACAATGCCTGGCACACGCTAACTGCTTCATCAATCTCTGTTGTAGGAGAAGGAAATATATTAATTCCCAGAAAAATTAAGTTAATGGACAGAAATTCCTCAGCTTTTACTTTTTTTTGCTTCATGTTTTTATTAGATCTTTGGCACCTGTTAGTGCTTGTCCACTGGCCAGTGCTAGCAGATGACAGAAAGAATTAGCAAGTAGCAAATGCATATTAATGGAATGAGACAGAGCTGACAGTGCTTAGTGTGACAGATTGTTTTTTCTATGGGCAGGTGTTTGGGCTTATGGTTGCAGTTTTATATTGTGTGTCAGTGTCTATAAGTTTAATTAAATTTAACATTTTAAAGCAACTTAACCATAAAAGCACTAAAAATGTAATTTTGTGCTAATTCATAAGCTGTGTTTCAGATTAAAATCTATCGATCTTTTCATGGTATTCTGCAAAGGAGCCCCATGATATGCAATGTTTGAGCTTAGCAAATAGAGAACCACTCTCCTGGGGCAAACCTGGGTTTGGGGGACAGATTTTGATTAGGGCGGGGCTCTCTGCAGTTGCAGAGATCTTAAGTTTGGAGGATCCAGAGAAAAGGGCTGGAGCATCCTGCTGGAGCCCAGGCAGATTCTTCCCCCTTGCTGACTAAGCCTGAGAATGTAATTCTTGGCTCATTTATATGAGACAGCCGTGTATACTTTGGGTGTGGCAAATGTCTCAAATGATTAGCTATTGTTGGATAAAAAGAGCTGCCTTCCACTCCCTGGCCAAGTCAGAGTCCTCCCATACTCAGTGTTGCTCATATTCCTTGCCTACTAAAACAAAACCTCCAGTGGTTACTATCTCAAAACTAAGCATACACTGCCTTCCTGGCCTCGTCTGTAAAGCCTTCCTCAGTCTCTCCTCTGACATGATTTCCATCACGCCCTTGCCGCACAGTCTGTCGGCCTGCCAAACGGACCGTACCACCCGAACTGCCACAGCAGTCTTCACCCTAGCCACTCTTTCTATTACTACCATGGCCTGCTCTCTAGACCTGCTTCTTGCGCTAGTACTACCCCAACTTTCCACAGCAGAGGTCATCAGTATCTTCTTTTTCTCCTGTAGCTCTTTCTAGGCACTTAACATAATCTTCTCAGCAGAATAGTAATTTCTACACTTTATGATCCCCAGCCCACAATACAGACACACCTATATATTTGTAATAACCTAGTCATGCTAAGGGAGTTTTATTCATCTGCATCTAATACTGTACCTGACACAAAATTCTCATTGTATCTGAATTACACTGAATTGAATTTGTGTCTTCAATGAGGCTAAGGTGAATTTCGCATTTATTTTGCTGATGTTCTGTGTATCATCACAGTTGTTCCAATTGCAAGTCACAAATGAATCAACACAGAAGGGCATAGCTGATGAGAAAAAAAATGTACCCTTATCTCACATACTGCAAGATCTGCAGGTTGGACAGCTATGAGGTCAAATCCCGGCACCAGTGACACCACTGACAGCCTTCTCAGCCCATAGGTCAGCCTTGCTGGCCGCCACACTGGGACTGTGGCAGATGGAGACACATACAGAAGCAGGAAGCAAAGAAAATCTAGTCCTAGTGTGATTCTCTCTTTATCATAAAATAAATCTTTGCTAAAAGACTACCACCAGATTTCCCATATCTTATGGGGCAGAACCAGGAACTCATGCTTGTGGCTAAACCAATCACTGGTAAAGAAAATAGAATTCTCTTGATGGGTTTACCCTAACCCAGATTAACAGCCAAGGTCGGGGAAAAGACTCAAGTTTTCCTAAATTTATAGTTAGCATAAATCTGAACAAAACTAAGTTCGGGGGCCAGTGAGATAGTTCAGTAGTCTAAAGCACCTGCTTAGGAAAGCTTAGGCAACCGCAGGGACTGCGGTTCAATCCCTGACACCACATGCTGCGCCAGCCCCACCCCAGGGCAGGCTCAGTCAGCCACAATATAAATAAATAAACAAATAAATTAAAAAGAAAAACTGAGTTCCGTATCTAGGAAGAAGTAGCGTGTGATCTTGTTGAAGTTCGATAGTGTCAGCTGCAGTCAGTCTGTGTTACAACATAGCAAGCCCTAGCCACCCACTCGAACAATAGCCTTCAGCTTTTGAATGTTAACAAGCAGAATGGAAAATGTTGCCTTCTACAGGGATATGATATCAAGGGACACCGTTCTTTTCTAGACAACAATTTCTTATCTCTTTTCTTTCATACATATACATATACGTATCTGTATCCATATCCGTATACATATATGTATATATATATGTATTTAGTTGTTACAGGGTCTCACCACACAGCTCAGACTCATAGTGATCTTCCTGTTTTCAGCCTCCCCAGAGCTGGTATTACAGACATGCCCCACTGTGCAGACTCTGGCTCAGCCTATCCTAGGGGCGGGGCTGATACAGCATGTGGTGCTGGGGATTGAACCAAGGTCCCAGTACTTGCCTAAGCTCCCCTAAGCAGGTGCTTTAGTCCACTGAGCTATCTCACCTGTCCTCCTTTTTTTCTTACACTTGTAACACACCTTCCCTACCCTTCCAGCTCAACCAATGACCTTGCTGAGAAAAATATAAGCAGAGAAATATTTTCTCTCTGCTTCTCTTCACAAGCTCATCAGAACACAGTCTCCCCTTTCCCACATTATGTGGGTTCCATCTTTGCTCTGAGGACCTCCTTTACCAGCGGTCCCAGGCTCTCTCCACTGCTCCAGGACACCGAGGCACATCTCCTTTCTGTCTCCTGCACCACGTGATTTTCCTCTCTCTTCTAGGCCCTTCCCATCTGTAAGCAACATGCTCCTAACCTTCAAAGCTCTCCCTTAACCCAAAATCCTCCCACTACTATGGATCTAGTTCTCTGTTTTCTTTCCTACTAGAATCTCTCAAAAGGGTTATCTGATTCCAATTCCTTTCCTCCACTCTGCCTTCAACTGCTAAGCAGGCTTCCAGGATCAGCACTTCTCTAAAACTGTTCCTCTCCAGAAAGTGAAAGACATTCATTGACTAAAGGCACTGATCAATTCTCCATCCTCATCTTATCTGATTAGTAAGCAGACTTCGACACAACTGATTTCTCATTTCTTCCAAAACCACAGTCCGTACTTGGTGATAACACATGCCTAGCTTTCCTCCTGTAGAACCAGCTGGTCCTTCCGTATGCTGTTTCCCAAGTGTTATGGTGCCTCAGGGCTGTACCCTTGCTCTTCTCTACTGCAGTCATGTCCTTGATGCCTTTCTGAGTCCCATGGTTTTAACTGTCATCCACATGCTGAGGAGGTGATACTCCTGATATGCCTTTTTTAGCCTAGACATCTTTCCTAGACCCTAAACTTATCCAGTGGCCTGCTTGACATTCTAAATTGAATGTTCACATGCATGTCAACTTTCACATGATTATCATAGTTTGCTATTGTCACATAACAAACTGAAATGGCTCAGCTAGGTAGGGTCACTTACACAACCAAAATCCTCTGAAGTTTTACTAGGGCATGGTAGTTGTGGTGGTTGATACGCTGTGTCAACTTGAGATGTCCGAATTTTGACTGGATCCACTTGTAGATTCCACACCCCCCAGCCAGGAGATCCTGCCCCAGAGTGACTCAGCACAAAAAGGGTACATAAAGGAGTTGAAGAAGGTCTCTGCGCCCCTACCTCCTGGAAGGAACTCTGGTCTTCGCAGGCTGCCATGTCACTTTGGAAGAGCTTGATCTCCACTGCCACGCCTCTTCGGAGGAGCTATGATCAACCTTCCAGGTGGAGCATCGGTCAGTGGAGAGAGAGAGAGAGAGAGAGAGAGAGAGAGAGAGAGAGAGAGAGGGAGGGAGAGGGAGAGAGAGAGAGAGAGAGAGAGAGAGAGAGAGAGAGAGAGAGAGAGAGAGAGAGAGAGACTTGATGAATGCTCCAGCTGCTGCTCCTCTGCTCTTCGTTGCTTTCTGCAGTCATGAGCTGCTGCCATTTGCCTTGGAGCCAGCAGAATATGGCCTGAAACCTCCACTAACTGGAGTTAAATAAACCTTTCCTTCCTTCATTCTGGGTGCTGGTAGTTTGCCCCAGCAACAAATAAAAAGTAGCCAAGATCATAGTTTAAGATGTACTCACTCACATGCTGGCCACTAGTTGAAGCCACTGTCAGGCACTTTGGTTTTTCTTAGGGTTCTCCTGTAGGATGGCTGGGGATTCCTACCTGGCTAAAACAGCATTCTAAGAGACCAAGCCCAATGTGCAAACCCCACATGATTCATTTAGGGTATTAAAGTAATCATCTCTTCCAGTGCCCAAAGCTGAATTTATAGCGTCTCATAACCACCATCATGCTCCACTTCCAGCCTTTCTTGGTTTAGGAAACCACTGCCTCAGCCTTTGAGCTGCTCAGGCCAGGCCCTCCCAGACCTCCTGAAACTCTTCTCCTGTTTTCATACTTCCTGTAACTCTGACGTCAGTTGCTTTCATTTCCTCCGTGAATAGACACCTGAGTCCAGTCCCTTCTCATCACCCCCTTTTCTCCTCCCAGCCCAAGCCACAGTCATCTTGCACCTGGATTGTGGCATGGAGTTTTATCTGGTTTCCTTAACTTCCACTCTTGACTTTCACAGCTTATTGCAAACACAGTGATCTGAACAATCCTGGTAAAATATTAATCGGATTCTATCCCTCTTCTCCTTAAAACTCTCCCAACTTTTCCACGGCCTGCAGGTCCCTACACGCCAGCCCGCCCTGCCGCCACTTTCCCTTGCAGCACACACGCATAGTACCTTTCTGACCTCCTTTCCTAATGCTCTCCTGGGGATGCCAGCCACACCCAGACAGCCAGAGCACCTAAAGGTCCCTCTGTCACGCCCAGTGTGTCTCCCTTCAGCTGCCTCCAATCGTGGCTTCCTTGCTCCTTCAAGTCTGTTTTCAAAGGCTGCATTTGCAGAGTTCAGAGCTGCTCTGTCCCTCTCCCTGCTTTTTCCCTCTCCCAGGCTTTATTTCCCTCCTATCATTTTCATCTTCTCATGTGCCACATGTATTTCCTCTCTGTTCGTTTCCTTTGATGTGCCAGGTATTGTATGTACTTTGCTATTGCTGTCTCCCCTATAATGTTAACTCCATGAAAGCAGGATCTTCCTTGTGTCTCTTTGCTCACCTGGTGCTTAGAACAGAATGGGGCACTTAGTAGGCCTCTAGTTGTATTTATTAAATGAGTGACACCTTCGTGGTATGTATTTTACCTCTGCAAGCCCTATGAAAAATAAAAAAAAGCATCTCAGATAAATCAGGTTGTTGTGGTCTGATCTGAAATAGTCTTCAAAGGCATCGATTGAAACATGATAAAGGCATGGAGTTCCAGAGCTACCAAGCTGTTAGAGGTGGGTCATTCTGCTTCCTGACCACCCAACAGGAGCAGCCTTTCTTGGCCATGCCCTCCCCCCATGCCCTTCCTGCCCTGAAACCAGCCAGTAAAGCGCTGAATCCATTAACATCTGTAAGCCAAAAATCTTTATGTTGTGGGTGCTCAGTATTGTGTCCACAGATGAGAAAGTGACTGAGACACAGGTGCATCTATACTTTGCAGAAGAAGAAACTAAGGCTGGCTGATGTAAGAAATGGCTAAGGTCTCATATCCTGCTGTGGCAGCCCAGAAATGGTTACTGAAAGTCCTGGTGCTTTGATGCCTGTTGCACAGCCTTATAATCTTTCTGGGAATCTCAGTCCCTCCAACCTTATCTGTCTCTTCTTCCACCACATGCAGGCCCTGGAATTTCCTTATCTGACTGAGGAAAGTTTCTTTTCAAAGGAAAAGCAACTGTCCTAAGCCCCTTCCCTAGCCATCTGATAAAATAGCCAGGAAAAATTAAACACTCAGAGAAAGAAAAGATTAGAAATCTCTAAAGGTACTCCTCCCTCCCTGTACCTTTCACCTATTCTTCAGAGGGCAGCAAGTAGAGAGATCTCTTACTAAGACACTTTATCTAATAGGGCCATCTTTTCTCCACTGTGGATTCCAGTTGAGAATATTTAAACATTGATCATCTGGTCCTTGGGGAGACTTAGACGTTGTGAGTGACTTTGGGGCCATGATATTTTCCCCCTGCTCATAGTAATAAATCTTTTATATCATGTTCTCCGACTGATCTGCCTATTGTTAATTCATTTCGGCAAACCTTCAAAAAGGCAAATGGAAGCTGTTCTTTTTTGTTCCTCCACCAGTCAAAAAGTATGAAATTTCTACTCTTCACTGGAAAGTTAACCTGTCACTTGTCCTTGTGTTGTCTCAATCCTGAGGGTGGAGCTGCCAGCTCTGGGTCTGTCTATAGGGTGTGACTTCCAGTTGCCGCTGTGTTCTTGCTGGTGACACCAGTCAGCAGTTCTGAAAAAAGAGAAGGAAGCCAAGGAAGAGGAGGAGAAAGGGAAGAAAGAACTAGGAGAGACAAAGATGGAGGAGGCGGTAGCAGCGATGGCATCCAGAATGATCCTGTCTAGTTCCACAGTGGAGGACAGGACCACACAGCCATCATGCAGCCAAGTGGGGCTGTTGTGTGTCCCGCTTCAGTCACCCAGGCCTACACCCTGGTGTTACTCTGACCTCTGCACCTCTCACAGTAAAGAAGGATTCCTGAGAGAAAAACAACCCTTCAGTGAGCAGCAGAGGCGGAGGGTTTGGAACTGCTCCCCAGTGCCTTTTCTCTTCCCCTCCCCCATAGTTGCCTCAGGGAAGATTAAGCCTCGCGGGGCTCTGGGGTGGGGCCCGCAAGGGGCTGTGAGCTTCACCAGGACTTGGCTGAAATAGCTCTGCGGTGGGTGGGGATGAAAGGGAACCACCGCCAGCCCAGCTCTGACATCTGGCAACCAGAAGTTGGTTGGGGGAGTCACTGCTGAATTCCACAGGTTGGCCACTGCTGCAACAAAGACTACTTTGGTCTCGTCGCCAACACACAAACACACACACACACATACACACACACACACACACACACAGGAAAAATATATTTTTAAGCAATCTCTGACCGAGACAGATGGCTGTGGTTGATAGTGTCTGGAGAAAAATAGCAACTCCTGCATTTGGGTTGTAGGAAAGGTCGCAAAGAAAAGGGATTTTGTCTTATGACTGGGTTTGCTAGCCAATTACATGTTTAGTGTCTACCATCAGTTCCTGGCTGTTTACGTAGAAATTTCAGATATATTTCACAGACGTGTGTGGTTGCTTAGTTATTCCTTTCTTCCCTCCCTCCCTTTTCCCTTTCTGGCTCCCTCCTTCCCATTTCACCTTCTCTCTTTCACTTCTCCTTTCCTCAGACTCTATTACTGTCCTCTCCCTTTTCCCCCTCTTCCTTCTCTCCTTTTCTGACCTTCTCTTCCATTCTGTTCCCTTCCCAAGTTTCCTTTTCCAGTCCATCCTCCTTTTCTCCTAATTTTCTTTCTGTGGTATCCACTGTTCTATAAATAGTGAATGATATGTGAAAAAAGGGGAAACTGAGAGTCATAATGTCAGAAATTACAGTGACTTTGGGAGAAGCTTGCGGCTGTCTATGTATGGTATTCTATACCGTGAACTTAGACACAACTTCTATTCACACACTCTCAACCTCATCTGAAGCCCGGAGGGGGGCTGCTGCTGATTAGCTTCCCAGGGTCAGCCAATCCCAGCAGACATCCCTTGCCAGCTCTTGTGGATAGACCCAAAGAGAGGGATCAGTAATTAAGGTGTTAGGTAAGTAAGCAAACAGCGTGCTCTATGAGTTTATATGAATCCCCCACCCAAGCAACAAAGCAGAGAGGCAGTTTCTGGGGACAAAGTCACGATGGCAAAAACTATAAAACTCCCCAACTCCAGGCTACTGTATTTGCCTAGGGCCAAGGAACTGAAGTGAGCTCCAAAGCATATTCTGGGAATCCATTCCTTTAATCGCTCCTGCAACTATTCTGTACAGCTTCAGTTAGGTGTAGGTTGTTCAAGTGAAGGCAGTTATTCCAGGTGGTCACTGACTTCAAAAAACTCACCAGGTAAAACATGCATCAAACAAATAAGCTAAACACGTGAGAAAGCACTCCCTTAGAGACCTCCACTGAGCACAGAGCTCCCATAGAAGATCAACGCAATCCCAGAAAAGGGAGGAAAGGAGCTCCTGGTTATTTGTACAAAAATGTTGGTTCTTGTAGAAGGGAAGACTTGCCTAGCTGAAAAGTGGGCTCATAATGGCACAGGAAGGAAGCTACTCATACCTGGAAGCATCAGCTCATAGCAGGAATAATCAAAAGCACAGGAAAGATGGAGAACAGCTCAAGGGAACTGAGAGGTTCCCTATGCTATTCTAAGAATCTTGAATCTCACGGGAGCAAATAGCATCTCTAGAAGGATCATGCCTACAGTTTAGAATGGTGCACATTGTAGAAGGGCCAGAGAGAGGGAACAAGGTTACCACCTGAGAGGCCAGGCAGGAGACTGCAACCACAGTCTACAGAGAGGTGCTCGATGTCCAAAGCCACAGGAACAGAAAGGAACAAATAGCTTCAAAAGAAGGGAAGGACATGGAGCTGCCACCACTCAGTTACCAGTTGGCTGTGGAAAGTGGGAAGTCTCCCGTGACTCCAAACGCTCTGGCCTGTGTGATTGGGAGAAAGGGGTCTCATTAACTGGGACAGGGACTGAGGAGGAAAAAGCAGTTTAGGGGGGACATAATGAGCTGTGTTTGGAAAGTCCTGGTGCAAAGGCTGGTGGCATCCAGCCTAGGACAATTCAGAAGGCAGTTGGCTCTTTTCGCACAAAACACAGGGTAAGGTGCCATTGGAAGCAGCACCCACGTGGGTTCCCTGGAGAATGGGCCATACTGGAGCATATTCTAGAAGGGACTAGGATGATCGCTTCCTCACACTCCATGGCCAGTGCAATTCAAAGTACATCCTAGAAGCTGGGGCTGTAAAGTCAGTAGTAGCTCAGGGTCAGTCCGCAGCGACAACAGCAAATGCGTATCCTGAGTTCGTTTCTTACCACTTCCACTACCACTACCTTAGCCCAAGTTTCCGACCTGTCTCACTTGCACCATACTATAATCTACAGATTGTCTCCTTGCTTTCATTTTTTGCTTCCTGTAGTCTTCTCTCTATAAAAGTCAGATAGACCTATTAAAGATACAAATTAATCATGTTACTTTAATGCTTACTGGGGTATCCAGTGGGATTTCTTGACACGCAGAATAAAACTGAAATTCCTGTAAGACTCACAGGATCTGTCCCTTCTCTGAGCTCGTTGCCTCTCTCTTCCTCTTCCTCCCTCTTCCTTACTCTGACTTATTACAACACTGACTTTTGTACTGTCTAACAGGCCCGCTCTTGCCTCAGGTTCATTGCATCTGTCCCCTTACCCTGATACACTTATCTGGATCCTATAACAGCTCTGAGTTTTTACCAAAAATTTCAAGTCTAAATTTTATTTCTTCAGACATAATAAGCCTATTTATTCTACTGGCTGTGCCATCTAATGCCAGTATCTTAAGATTTTACAGATTTGGTTCAGTTATCTGTTGCTTCTCACTCATTTCCAGCTTATGTCTGACTGCATGTCAGAAATTCTATTTTGAAATAAGTTGAGGCTCAGGGTGATAGGGCCTTCCTCCTACAGCAGCAACTGTCATTTGCATTTTTCAGGTATTTGGTGCTAATCCCAGACTGGGAGCTCTTTGATCCACAGGCCATGTTCAAGGTCTCTTGTACTATCCAGCTGACTTGAAGTCAGGCTCCAAGTCTGCACAAGGACTGAATCACTTCTGTTTCCTGTTTATCCTGAGCACTGAGCTTGCTGGGATCCCAGCTTCAAAATCAGAGGCTCATCTTCTTCCCGGGCTTCCTGTTGTCTCCTTTGCCTGTCTTAAGAGGATAAAAGCTCAGCTTGTTTTTACAGAGTTTTATTTTGCACAGATGTACTCAGGACGACAATGGATTTGAGAAATAGTTCTTCTAGCTTTTTCTTGGTAATTCCTCACAACTTCCATAATTTGTCAAACGATACTGAAAGGCTGTCCAGGTGTTTTAATTGACCTCAGTCAGAACACTAGTCCGCCTTTCCTGGTTCCATAGAATACAAAGGATGACTCCTTCTTCCTATTGGTCCTCCCATGACTCTACCATTCATTCCTATCTCTGTGCAAATATCTTTATCACCACTACCATCATCACTATTATCTTACGTTGCCGGGAACTAAACCTGGGGCTCTGTACGTGCTAGACAAGTACTTAACCACCAGGCTGTAGGGATCTGTGGGTCTCTTGGTAGTGGATGGGAGAAAATGGTGAGAGGATTTAGAAAATAAAGATCAGAAATAATAGCTGAGGTCAGGCAGTAGACCACGTATGATAAGCAAAGACCCCAGGAAGAATAGTGAGGGCTTTTAGGCCTGTACAGAGTTGCAAGACACAAGGTTGCCTAGCGATTAGTAGCCCACTATGTCCAGGCAGGATGTTTTTCTCAAGACTAAGATAGCTTGACTGCAAAGGCAGTGAGGCCTCATCCTGCCCTCCTACATAGGACCAATGTCCAGCTCCAGTAGCTCCCAACACTGGGCCACATCCTTAGCCTCAAGTATCATTTATTCAGAGAAATTTTTTCCTGGCCACCCCATTGAAAATGACTACCTCTGTCCCTTGTTCACAGTACTCACCACCATCTGTCGTTTGATGGCTTATTTATTTGCTTATTTGTTTATCTCCCCAACTAGATTTATCACTCATTCAATAAATACTTATTTTACATGTGCTGTGCGCTAGGCATTATTCTAGGCACTGAGCACACACTAGTGAAGAAGATAGACCAGGTTCTCCACACAGTGAGCACGTGTACTCCTGGGGAGGACAGACAGACAGCAATCAGAGAAATACGGGATGTGATCCTGCAAGGACAGAAAGTCACCTGTTCATTTGAAACCACCTCAGGGCATAGAGCAGTGCTTTAGGTAAAATAAATATTTGTGCTTTTTTAAAAAAATAAAACAAAACTCTTGTCTCCATGTTATTTTTTCAGTATTATTAAATCTTTGGTGTTTCAAATATATTTTGTTTTACCGCTTTTTTTTTTCTTCTAAAATAAGTAGCATTTCAGGCATGTTGAGGGTTAAGCACACTTACGTTATCAGCCTGCAAATATAATCAGTATTTATTATATTACTGTTATGGGAAAATATGTTCTGAGTTCCAAATAATTAACTTCCAAGTGAACTTTTAGAAGCTGTCAGCCAGGCTCATGTAAATTTGGGTGAGGTTTGCTAATGTCTTTGCACTCTTTTACAGGGAGAGGCAATGTGCCAGTCAGCTCACGCCAAATAGCCTTGGCGGTCTGTGGGGTAACAGATGTCTCAGAAAAAGCACCCCATCCAGAAGGAGCTGTCCTGCTTTCAGCTCTCAGCCGTTGAGATTCTTAGAAACTCAGACCCATGGTGCTTCTCCATGTGCAGGGACAGACACTCTGTGATCAAACTATTTACTTTTTTAACCACAGAGCCTAAGACAAATTCTTTAGAGTCCTCCACCTGGATCACAGCATGGTGGCAAGTGGCAGCCAGCCTGGCACACAGCCCAGTTGCCCTGGGACACTGAAATGGAATAAGATTGGGGGTCAGCCAACCTAAGTCAGAAGTCATTCCAGCATGACAAATGTTATGGCATCCAGTCTATCCACAGCCTCTATTCCCTGTTTTTCAATGAAAGCAAGGGAGCCCCTAGAAGAAAAGGTACTGGCCGTAAGCTAGAGCTGGGTATAAAAAAAGGCAGATCCATTACTGTCAAGTTTTATTTAAAAAAAAAAA
>PVKN010018842.1:0-16662 GCA_004027915.1 Capromys pilorides | reverse complement strand
GGATTAAAAAAGATCCTGACTCACTGTGTGGGAACCATCGATCTGCTAAGCAGTTTAACACTGCAGAACAGACAGCAGGATTGCAGTTTGGTTACTGAGACCAACTTTGCACATATCAGCAAATCCCTTAGACGCCCCCCTGTGTGGCCTGGCTACTAACATCACTCAGGGTCCATCCTTCCTGAATGCTCTGGTCAGCAAAGGAGTCGGTGCTTGTTGATGGCCCACGGTGCTCAAGAAGAGCAAGAGACTTGTGAACTTAGTAGTTACTATCCGTGAGACGGTTTAAGAGGAAAGTAAAAACTAAAAGCGGAGTCATCAAGGGCATTTCTACTTATCAAAAATTTGTTGAAGCCATTTACTTGTTGACTTATATTTGTGGGGACATCAATCATATGACCTCTGTGTAAGGTGCTGATTAATTACAGTTTGTCAAAAGTCTGCGGGCTATTGGTACTGCATGACCTCAGGAGGAAAGGAACAGAGTTTCCAGCCCGCTGGAAGCAAGCTCACTTTCCATAGTTTCAAGCACAGGCTTCTACCTCCTGGGCAGTTATTTGGGATAAGAAGTCTCTCAGGCAGGAGACCTGTGGGAAGCCTGTCACCTTTGGGAAGCAGGGGAGATTTCAAAGAGATATGGTGTAGGGAAGATAAGAAGAGTCTAAGATGGTAGATGGCGATTTGCTCTTTTCTCCACGGGTTTACTATCTGGGTTAAGGGGAGAAGAGGCCGCAGAAGGCCCAAGAGCTCACCTCAGGATCCCAGTGCCTGAGCCGCAGTCAAAGCGGAACTCCACGTGGCCCCCGGCCATGTTGATGGACAGGAAGTCTTTGCTGCTGGTGTCATAGCTGTAGAGGAGGACACCGTCCCCTGAGTCTGGCCGAAATGTGATCTCAAACTCAGTGAAGGACAGGTAATGCCGCGGCTCCAGGGGCCAGGGCACGGCGGCGTAGGACCTCAGGGACTCTCTGAACTGAGGAATGGTCAAGGTGAAAGCTGAAGAAACAAGGAAGGCGTTAGAGGTCCCCGTGTGCTAAGACTGGCCAGCTGGGTCCCAGGTGCGCTGCACCTCCAGCCAGCTGCCCTGAAGCCAGGAGGACGACGTGATGGAATTCTAGCCAGCAAAATGGGGGCAAAAATCATGTGACACCCCAGGGCTGGCCTCTACAACTTCCGTCTATCTTCGCCCTCTCTGTCCTCTCACAAGCAGGCTGGCTGCAGGATTCAATTCAGGAGTGGAAGATCCTAGGGGAATCATGAGTTGGTAGGGGCTGCTGTCCCTGATGACTGTTCTTGACTGTCCAGGTTGCTGGGTCCCTGGGTGGGGCAGATGCCCCCCTCACCAGCACCCCCTCTGACTCCCAGGGATTTGTGATATGAACACCAATCAGCCGCTATTTTATTATAAGGCTACTGAGACAGAAGACAGTGGCAGGTAGCAGCAAGGGCCCACCCTGACATGAGATTTGAAATGATGAGGTTAAAAAATGTTCCCAGCACGGTATCATTTCTAGAGGAATGTGGTTATCATTGTGATCTTAGCCCATTTTGTTTTATTTTAAATTTTCAAATTCTGGAAAAATTAAAAGTATATTCAAGCTTGCATTGTTTTCCAAAACCTTTTAAATTTTTAATTATTTACATGTATTATGCACACACATGTGTGTGAGTACACTGCATGTATATATACCTATATGTGTGTACAAGCATTTTATTTTTTATTTTTATGTTTTGTATTTTAAGAAAGGGTTACAGGTTGTTCAGGGTCTCACTACTAGATCAGACTTGTAGTGATCCACTTGTTACATCCTCCCAAGAGCCGGGATTACAGGCATGTGGTACCACTCCCAGTCTCAGTTGCTCCCTGGGGGAAGGGCCAGCACAGCGGGCCCAGCCATACATGCATTTTATCCCTACATAATATGTATACAATATCAAAGGATGGAATAATACAGCAAAACACTTCTAAGAAGGAAAAACAAGAGCACTTTGTCCATCACACTGGGAATTCCTGTCTATACCTTCCCAGTTTTTTCTCTCAAACTGTCAGATACTACAAAAAGTACAAGCTTTTAATGCTCTAAATTCAGATGGGTACAAACCACACAAATGGAGGTTTCCTAGAAGTTATTTGAGGCCCAAAAGGAGTCCACCCCAGCTCAGCATCTTAAAAGGAAAATAGTTTTCATTTGTTTGTAACCTTGGCACTATGAAACATTTCTATTCCTGCCAACAAAGCAACCTTGATCCCATAGATTTTTGCCTAAAGTGCATTAAGGAAAAGTTGTGTCCACGTGACTTAACATGCAGATAAGAAACGCAGTCGACTTGCTTATTTCTCACCGTCTTCACAGTGCCGACCTCTGAACCCGAGAGGACAGAGGCAGATGTACGAGTCGGCTTTGACTGTGGTGCAGATCCCTCCGTTGACGCACGAGGCCTCATCACAGATCCCGCTGCTGCATTCCCCTGGACACAGAGCAGGAAGGACAAAGCCGACTTACAGTGCGCCCTTCCGGCCGTACCAGCAGCACACAGACCTAAGCAAACAGCCTGGCCCTGCGGCACCGCTGTGCAACGCCAGGCAGCGCCTGCCCTTCATTTTAATTTGCTTTTGGCTTGTCCTTTAGGAAGAACCACAGAAACTGTCCCAAGCATCAGGAACACAGCAAGTCAAGAAAATAAGCTGTGGACAAGTTTATGACCACGAGAGGGATGGCTGAATGGCCTCTGCTTAGATCCAGCTCTTGGTGTCTCCCATGAGCGTAAACTTCAATCCCCCTGAAGGTGACAACATTTATGTTGAAGGCTTTCTAATTTTTGTGACCTCAATTACTGGAAGTGCTGCTGCCACAACAGTTCAGAGCTGAGCCGAGCAAGAAGAAAGCTGCAGGAGTTTGGCAGCCATGCCGGAGCTCACCTCACCCCTGTGGGGACGTCTTCTATACCGGAGAGGCGCTTCTACGATACCTCAGTATGTGGGTTTTAGAACCCCTATATCTACTTCTGAAACAGCTACCTTAGTAGGGACAGGCCAATGACAGAAAGGTCTATTGGTTTAATATTACACAGGTCCCTTTCCTTTGCCAAGTGGGATCTTACTTTTCTCTTTATGTGTAAGGAATAAATTAAACAGATGGTTCACAATTTGGCCCACAAATACCTAAGCCATACACAACAGGCTTCATGGGGCTGGGGGCAAAGGGCTGTGCCACTGATTGGGCTATGAAAGGAGGACTCTGGCCATGCTGTGGCTCCAAGGAGGTATACGTGTACAAGCAGGTACCCCGCACCTACCCTGCTCTGCTTGTGTCACCTTAGTGGGGTGAACTTTTTCTCTGTTTTTGACCAGTCGCCTGGGCTGGTCTGCTTTCCCACACCTCTCATAGATACCCAGCAGGTGGGCTAGGGTGGGCTGCGTACCCTGTGCACACAGGAGCTGAGACTGGCCTAGGGGCTGCTCACAGATTCTGTGAAAGCCTTTCTATAGCATGTCACCTGGGCTGGAGTGGGCTGGCCTCTGTGACATCAGCTGGCAGCCACTGGAAGGGCATGTTGGCAGGACTGTGGACTCTGTCCAGACACAGCCTAAGTGTCCTTGCCCTTCCTCCTGTCAGCTAGCTCCTACATCCTCGGAAGGGTTTTCCCTAGCCTGAGACCATGCCAGCTCACCATTAGATATTGTTATTGCCTCGGGACTTCTCCGATGCTGCATACAACCCCACTTGACATTTTACATTTCCCAGAGTAATTATCTGGTTGATCGGGTCTCTCCCCATGGCAGGCACACAGAGGCAAACATCTGATTTGCTCATCACTTTATCTCCAGATCCTCACAGTATTACTAGCTTTAACCAGGTGCTCAAAGAGTTGGCACGACACAGTAAGACACCTGTAGCCAGTACTGCTATGGACTCAACCATATTCCCCCAAAGACACAGGTTGAAGCCTTACCCCCCAATATTCATGTTTGGAAACAGAGTTGTTAAGGAGGAAATTAATGCTTTATGTGAGCATAAGAGTGGGGCTCTAATGCAGTCTGATTGATGTCTTTAGAAGAGGAAATTTGGACACACAGTGGAAAGGCCATGTGAGGACCATGGGAGGACACTGGGAGAAGATGACCACCCACCTGCAGGACAAGGCAAGGATCCTCAGGAAAACCTAGCTCTGCCTATACTTCTAGGCTCCAGAACCATGACCAGTTAAATTTTTGATGCTGAAGCCATGCAGTTGGTGGTGTTTTGTTATAGCACCTTTGGTAAACTAATAGAGTTGCTGAATTAATGGTCCCAAGCACTGTCTACAGCTCCCTCTGGGAACTGCATCAGTGTTCTTATTGCTTTCAAAACAATCCAGGACAGATCAAGTGTTTGCCATAGTGGTCAAACACTGGAATTTGACATTTTCTTCGCATAAGGCCTAGGAAAGCTGTTCTTACATTTTAAATTTATTATTATTTGTTCTTACATTATTACAGGGCTAAATTGTGCATCACTGTTCAGTGAGCTCAGATTACATTTTAAGAAGAGGGCAAGATGGTTGTAGGACACACCCGCGGATTTGGTGCACCAGGGTGCTACCAGCTCTTGGTGTCTGGACTCAGGGGCACAGGTCTGCAGAGCCCAGCATGGGCTTTCTTGCCTCCTACATTCACCAGCTCCCCAGGACTGCAGCCTTCCACTTGCACACCGGCTACGGCAGTCCACGTGGCCCTCCCAGCATCCTGGGTAGTCACTTACCCACATCAGCCCCACTGAGAGCTTTGCCTAGTGGCCAGGGCCTCATGTCAATCCTCTTCCCATTAACAGCAAGTGACTGTACACAGCCATGAAAGTTTCTGTTTGTCCCTGTGGCTCTGACCAGCCAGTAAGTGCTGGGAGCCCCACCAAGATAGAGAGGAGTCCGGAAGGTGATTTTACTGTACTGGCCCTTTAAGAAAAAAGAAAACTTAATCTCACTAAACAAATTGAACAGCAAAGACAGGACAGATTTTGATGAAGGACATGATTAAGGTGTAAATTACAGGGTAGTGTTTTCCTTTGTCCCTACTTGTCTTTAAGCTGCAGTCCTGCTGGAAATTGAAACTCCTGAGTTCCCTAGGAAACTCAGTGAGCTTCTCCAGGGTGATCCTTCAGGCAGAGACAATTCTAGAAGGCCTGGAAAGGGAGGACAGGAGGTCAGAGCCCCGCCTGACCTGACAGGATGCCTGGCATCCAAAAACAACTATTCTCTTTCCAGTCTTGATACCAATCTACCGGGTATCTTAGGCAGGTCACAGAGCCAAGCTGTGTCCCCTGAAAGTGGCAATATTTATTTTGTGTATTTATAGACTGACATCTATCCTTTCTCTTTCTGTCACCTTCATTTTATATGCTGTAAGAAACACACTGCTGGGGTAATTGCCAAAGAGTGTGTTGCAAAATACTTTGCAATTATTTATGGTTACAACTTTTTAAAAAAGTGTTATTACAGGAAGGTAGGGAAATTTCTAATCTTAGATGAAACCACAATCTGGATTGCAGGTTTGAAGGTTACAGAACACAGGGCTGAATGTTAGAGAAAAATCTTAAGGCACCATTGGTCATGCTTTTCATAATTTATTTGAATTTAAGAATGAAAAACAGAAGTTGGGAAAAGGCACATTGCTAGTTGTTAGGCCCAAGATGGAAGCCTCGATAAGTAATCGGTACCTTATAAACATGTGTTACCAGCAATTAGAAACCTAAACACTGCTTTATCTCTTCTGATGAACAGATAAGACTTGTTCACGAAGGCTAGACTAAATCATACACACAGTACTGCTGTGGGTTGCAGGGTTCATTAAAGCTGTTTGGCCACTGAACCTACTGCTTTCATTAAATACTCTCGTAGTTTGTTTCATCAACATCCTCAGTGTTTATTTCTAGGCCTCATCCTTCCCCTGCTGGTCTTGTTCCCCGTTCTAGAACCACAGCAGAGGCCTGGCAGCTCAATCGCTTTCCAGAACAATAAGTGTGTGCAAGGGGCAGTGGCTCCCGGTGGGGTCCTTCTCAACAGCATCCCAGGCAGGTCTTGAAGCCCGGCTTTTACCTCCCAGTAACGAGGTCAACCTTCAAGTCCCTGGTGCCTGCTTCACCTGCCTATGCAGAGAAACAAAAATGTCCTGGGGTTTGCCTTCCCCCAGGATAGACTGCAACAGTTTGGGATAACTCTAAGGTATTAATTTATAGCCAGAGCTCTCTTGTGGGACCAGGTGAAAGCCATGCTGTGAAGAAGAACACCTGAGACCTCACCCTGGCCGCCTTCCTCTTCTTCCCTGTCCAGCTTCTCTCCTTTACCGGTCTCCCTAGAGAGCAGTTTCTTAACACATCCCTTGCACAGGACTCCCTCATAGCAGGTCTGTTACTGGGGAGCCAACCTTAAAATAGAATTACTGTCTCCTAAGACAGTTTATTAGACATTCCCCAGCTGTGGTCCTGCTTCTGACTTGCTCAGCAAATCTCAGTGGTACAAAGGCAAACTTCGCCTTGGGCATCCATAAAATCACACACTCTGGGCAATTAATTCTTGTATGTATTAAAGTCATAGTCTTGGCATTGGAAATAACATAAAAAAAACACATAATCCAAGATTGCTCTGACTATCAGATTCCTCAGACATCTCTCCCCGAGGCGTAGATGAGTTACGCTGTGGACGCTCCCACGGAAAGAGCAGTCCTGGCAGTCCGTCCTGTCTCTGTGCGTCTGGCATGAGGAGGTAAACTCCCAAGGGTCTCCTCAATGTGCTTCCCATTTGGCTTCAGACTCGAGGGCTAATGAGTATGTCCTTCTGCCTCAGAACTTTTCTTTTGGCTCTACCCAGAAAAGCCAACCTGCACGTGGCCCTGCTTCCTCTCCCGATGGAAGGGCGCTTCTTTTGTCAGTTGCCACCAAGAGCTCAGGTCACCTTCCTGTCTGGGTGACTGCGCCTTCAGCATGCTTCGCTTCACCTTTGGTCTTCTTATAACATCGTCACAGAGATGGATTTAATCTTCTTCTGAGTCTAGAGTCACAGTGAGAGCCCCTGGCAGCTCCCACATAGTCACCAGAATAGAAAAAGACTGCAGCTCCCCTTTCTAGATGTGATGCTTCTATTAAAGCAGCCTATATTTTCTTTAACTTATTTTTTATTAGCACACACCCCTGCTTGCTCATCATTTTTATAACTTCCTTGCTTTAAACCATATGACATTTTCACACATGCTGCTTTCATTATGACTTCTCCGGCCCCATCTTCATGTTAGTATTTTGGACCCAAGTTTGAGGTCTCTTTTTCTTACCAAATTTTATTTTGCTATGTTAGACTTATTCTCTTACCATTTGGGTAACCCTGTGCTTCATACCTGGCTAGCATTCCTCAGCAATAGAGGCATAAGCAAGAGTCTCAGATTTCTATTCATGGGACCTGTACTCCAGTTCCTCTGGAAACACGGTGGTCTAACTAATGAAATTTCTTCCCTTTTTCTTTTTGATCACCAGTGCATGGTCCTGTGTATAACATATCTGGCCAGCAAAGAGCACTGAAGAGCTGGGGCAGAGAGGAAAGTTTGACATAAGACACGCAGAGGCTTTTCTGCTTCACTTTTCCTGAGAGAATAGCTATCTACCTGATTGTAATTACAGGCTTAGTTCCTTGGCAGGCTGCTAATCCAAACTGCTTACTCTATAAACTCTGGTCTAAAATTATGCAGAGCACAACAAATATGGGAATAGCTTGGTAATTTGCTGAGTAATTGAACAGTTGAACTATTTTTTAAACAGGTAAATGATGAAACACTCCTACAGTGATCCTCCTGCGGTTCTCACGAATGTAGATGAGCAAATTGAACTAAATGAGTCTTTCAGGAATATTTCCTAAAGCCACAGATGATGACACTCCCATCTTAAAATTAAACTCTGTGCTTGACACAAATGATGGGTTCTGGGGTCGCGGAGATAGTTCAGGGGTGTAAGCACCTGCCTGCAAAGTGCAAGGTCTGACACCTAGTACTGAAAAAATAAAAAAGGATGGGTTCTCTTCTTCCAACATGAGTTTTCCTTGACCTCTGGCTTTGATACCCTTGTGGAAAGACAACACGTCCCTGCGCACAAACTGGTACCTGTGCACCCAACAGCAATGACAGTCGTGAGTTTAATGAATGTCTGTGTGGAGGGTCATGACGGCTCAGGACCCCACAGAGCTCAGCTGTGTAGGTTCACTCTGAAACCTGGGCCTCCTAAAGCCCAACCTGAATTTACATCCTGCCCAATCACATCTGTTCTCTGCAGGGAGCCCCTCCTGGGATGCCAGTGGTGGGGTAGGGAGGGCAGGCGAGCGGAGCTGCAGCTTTCACTCACCTGGGACTGGCCCGTCACTGGGGTGTCGTTGTTGAGCTGCAGCAGCCCACTCACCCCGTCTCTGTAGAGCAGGACCGTGTGCCACGCCCCCAGCTTAATTTTTGTCCCGCTGATGATGATGGCAACCCCAGTCCCGCAGTTAAACCTGTGGGGAGGAGAAGGGAAAGGAGACTTAGTGTCAGCTCGCTTGTTGGGTTTCCAGGCTCCAGGACAGCACTTCTAGGATAAAGGCTTCTTTCCAAGTCATTCTGGTTGTTTCTGAACATCAACAGTTGTTTAAACGTGTACTCCAAGAGCCACATGGTTCTTCTCTGTGTCATTCTCCGTCTGTTTATTCTGCCATGGGACTTTTTGGAGAAGCCTTCTTTGCTGGAGCGGCCCTAGAGCGCAGATGATCATGCATACTTAAGATCTTCTGTGGGCCAGTGAGATAGCTCAGTGGTCTAACATACCTGCTTAGGCAAGCTCAGGCAACCACAGGGACCACAGTTTGATCCCCAGCACCACATGCTGTGCCAGCCCCACCCCCAGGGCAGGCTGAGCCATCCATAATATAAATAAGTAAGTAAGTAAGTAAGTAAGTAAGTAAATAAATAAATAATTAAGATCCTTGGTCCCTTTTCCAGAAATCAACAGATACTTAAAGCAGATTTGAGATGCACACATTAGAACCTACATCACCCTACTTCCCAGGATCTCTCTGGGAACTTGCTTTCACCCTCAAGTGACAGAGTCCATGATGTTAATAAAATTCAATAATCCAAGTTTTTGCACTCATTTTGCCAACCAGCTCCGCCATCTGTGATCAGCTGTGCCCATGTACAGGATAGGTTTCCATAAAGGGCCCAGCTTGGGACCAGTGTGGGCTGGAGGAGACGTACTATTTTTCCAAAACTACTCAAGACCCAGGGGTGCCCAAGAGTCACTATGCCTCACAGACAGAAGTTTGGTTCTTTCTGGTGAACATCCAAGAGTTACACCCCACCAGCATCCTGAGATCGCTTCCTAGCAATGTGGCATGACAGGAGGTGGCCTTTTCAGGACTGGCATCCCTTGCAGGCCACTTCTATGTGCTCCCCGTGTCTCAGGACTTTCAGTAGAATGGGATGAGGTGGGAGGCTTTGTAGAGAATGATGTCAGAATCACTCTGAATGAGTTGAGGAGCCAGGAACCTGCCACCTGGAAATGCCAGTGCTGCTGAGTGTCTACCCTATCCTCCAAGGGCTGGGGCCCCATAGGGATACTAGTACTGGCCCTGTCCTGGTGGCCATCATCACATTTCTAGGAATCAAATCATTAGCAAAGGATGAGGACCCCATTCCTTAGTACATTTGGGTTGCTCCATGGCTTCTCCAACTTAACCCAAAATACTTTTATGCTGAAATAATTTTAAAGGACACTAAAAGTTGGTGCTTGTGGGGTGTTCGCCCTGGGGCAGGCCCTGCTCTAAGCACTTGTGGAGCTGAACTCATTCAAATCTCATTATGGCCTTGGGAGGAAGCTCAGGTCTGGATATGAGCAGGCAGCTGGGAGTGGTGCCATTGTGCTCTTCCCACTGAGATGGACAAAGCTGATGACCACTGGTCATTTACAAGGCGCTGTGTACCTTGTATCCATGGGCTGTAAATAGATAACTACTGTTAATCGATAAGTACCATTGGTCATTCACAGAAAGGGGCTACATAACCTGCCACTGAGCCACAAAACTATGCTCTCCCCCAACCACTCAGAAGTCTAAAGTGGCTTCCAAAGTGTGCATAGAAAGAAACTCAAGGCAGAAATAAGACAGACGGTTCACCACAGAGCTCAGAGAAGGTAGGCACAAAGCTTGTGCCTCGCTGCCGCCTCCTCTCTGCCCTCCATGATGGCCAAACATATTTGACACAAGGAGAAGACTGACAACGTTCTGCAACTCAAGCCTCGAAGTTTACCCACCACTTTGACACACCGGTGTTCAAGAAACTGTTCCTGCTGTTCTTCTCTGCGCCATTCCTTTACCTACTGGAGTCCATCCTGCATGGATCGCACTCACACAATGAAAGTGCAAGTACAACGCAGAGCAGAATTGTAAAAGTCCAGGGGCTTCGGGCAGGTGTTACCTGAACTGCAGTGAGCGCCGTATGACAGCCAAGGACATGAAGTCACCCCGGCCATGCTCATTCTCCCCGCAGTAGAGCAGCAAGCCATCCTCTGCCTCTGCCTGTTGTCACACAAGCAAAAGGCACATGAACAATGACAGTCCCCTCTCCCATCAAGCACCATCTGGAAGCGCTCATGAAAATGCAACATGAGCGCTCCCCTCTGGCTCTGTGTACAATGCAGCAAGCACACAGACTAATGAATCCCCAGGTACCATTCATTTCCATTAGGCAAACAGCAGGGAGACAATCAGTGTGTGAAGAACAGGGAGAAGGGAAAGGAAGGGGGGCAAAAAAGGGGAGAAGCCCTGGCCTGCTCTTCACCCAGCTTCGTGGCTCCCCCTGGGGGGCTTCCCAGAAGCCATGTGTTCAGAGCCCTGCTTGTGCTCCTCAACCCTTATGCTCACCAGAGAATGTTCTAACTTTTCCTTCATGCTTTTGACTATTCTTCCTGAAGCAAACTGTGTCTTTCCTTCCATCAGGACAGCAAAGTGGACCAAACAACTTAAAGGCTGGATGCTGCTGTCTGAAGAAAGGAGAGCTCCCCTCTCGGACACTGAGCTCCCTGGTCCTGACCTGAAGGGGGCCTTGTTTCCAGACACCAAAGTTTTATGCTTCTTTAAAGATGCTCAAAAGAATCACATTAAACTGAAGCCACTGGCTGAAATTCTGATCTGTCTTTGATTCAGACCAGGGCACCCTTACTCGGTTCTCATGACAAGCTGTGCGTGGGGGAAGCAGTTTTCTATTTGTTCAGTTATGGTTGTTGCAGTGAAGGTGAACATGGGGGCTCCCTTTGAAAGGCATCTTGGGATGGAGTATGCATTTTTGCTTCTGCAGTCCTGGTCTGGGAGAAACTTTATTATGGGCAACACTTCTGAGATGCCAATATTTTGCCGGAGAAGCTTTGGGCCAGTCGCTTCTATCATTTAGCAGAATACAAAACCCACCCCTCCTTTGCTGGGCAACTGGAATGTGATGAACAAACCCAGTGTTTTCACTGTATCCTGTGCACTGGTTTCAGGATGGGCTCCATGCCACATTAATCTTTGAAAACTCCCCTCTGCTCTGTCCCCTTCTGGCTTTTCCTTTTAAAGTGTCCAACGAGGACTTCACAAATGACCAATGCCTCTTACCCTAAATTCCAGAGTAATTTGAAATGACTGATAGGAGTTCTTCAAAGGCTCAAAAGTGACATAGGAGTGGCCAAAGAACTGGGGATATTGTATAGCAATGTCTGAAAAGAAAAAAAGGCAACATGAAGACTGCTTCTTCATCTCTGCAGAAGCTGAAATTCAACACATACCCTTGGCTGGATATTGTCAAGTGAAAACTTTTTCTAATCTGTTAAACTTCACTATCTTCTTTTTATTTTTTTAGCAGCTCGGCTCTAGGCATTGAAGCCAGGGCATTCTCACTGAGCTATATGCACAACTCTGTATGCATATTTTTTTTGAGACAAATCTTACTGGGTTACACAGCCTGCACTTGCTCTCACAGTCCTCCTGGCTTGGCTTTCCAGGGTGCTGAGATTGCAGTTGTGCACCAACACACCTGGATCCCATATCTATGTTTTATGCCTACTATTCTCACTTCTGAGGACTTTGAGCTTCTGGAATTCTTAGGAAAAACTGGATTTTGGGAGATTACTGCATGCTTCACAAAGAAGAGGTCAATGACTTCAAGACTACTGCTATTCATTTTCCAGTTGTGCATTTTACTACACCATGGCAAAATTATCTTGCAAATGTTCCAACTACACCTTCTGACATTACTGTGATAGTAGTGGTACCTACATCTCTAAGGTTCAAGACCAATCAACGACTGTTGCTCCAAAGGACATTTGACGCTTGACACACATAGATGTAAGGCTGCTACCTAATTAGAAGGAATGGAATCTGCTTCACACATGGCCTCATGTAGCTACCATAGTGATGGGTAGATGGGAGGAAGGGTCGTCTTACAAAAAGAACAAGGAGCTACATTTGAGTACAGAACTGCCCTCTGACTCTCCCGGGCTCGCCTAGGGCCCCACGTTTCCCTCCCCAAAGGACCCACCTTCTGAGCAGCTCTCACCACCTTTGCCCAGGTTGCAGTGGCATCGTGAGCCCCCCAAAGTGTAGTCGTTGACACAGAAGCTGTCAGCAGAGCACAGCGTCTCGTTACAAGGCATGGCGAAGAGCCTCGCCATCGCGGCCAGCCCACTTGGCCCCGCCCGCTGTGCTGGAGCAGGCCGCAGAGCTGCAGGGGTCCTAGGCTGCAGTGCTGCGCTGGGGGGCACAGGCCTGGAGGCAGCCTTGGGGCTGGGCAGAGATGTCGTCCTGCTTTCCACGGAGAGTGTTCTGTGCTCTTCTCTGGTAGCAGGCAGGGGCTGAGCCTGAAGTCAGAGAAGGAAAAGGACTCGGCAGAGTGTGATAACTAGACCACCATATTTGAGGTTATTGCTTAGTACTTGAAAATGTGGTTACTGTTAATACTTTCAAACCACCTGGGATGGTGAAGGAGCAGAAGCATCGATCCTGATTTGTGGATGAAGAACTTGAAACATGGATTTTTAGTAATTCCCTTGAATTACTCAAAATCTTTGGTAAAAGCTGACATTACATGATTTATTCTTACTACATTCTTAGAAGGAGGCATTGCTTTATCAAGGAAGGATTAATTTCTTTAAAATATCTGATTTTATAAATTTCATCTTGTAGAAATCTAAATATGTCTTTGCCAGCCTATGAAGTCAGCAGGCAGTGGCTCGCTGTAAAACACCAGCGTGGTTGGGACTTTCCATCTACTAATTTATGATTCCCTCCAGCCTCATGTCGGGAAACATACGCATATGACAGCAAATGGGACAATTTAAGTTTTAAGTAAAATGTTCATGGTTCCCTCGCTAAATTGCTTCACTCATCATGAATACAAGTCTCTAGGACTCACAGGAAGAGATTATTGTTACCTCCTCAAAGGAAGTGTTCAGATTGAAGTTGTCTTCAAGTCCAGCATCATCTGCAGTGATTCCCAGGTTGGTGACATAATGTCCATATTGATCACTCTTTGCTTCCCCAGTCCCTTCGCAAAGAAAAGAAGCACATCTTTCACTTTGCATCTTCCCTCTACTTTTTTTTAAATTGGTACATGGGGGCTGGGGGTGGGAATGATGGAATTTGAAACAAAGCTAGGCTCAAATGTTTGATCAGTCTGCCTAGCCTCCCAAGGGCAGGCATTACAGGCGTGCGCCACCACACCTGACACTGCAGAACTATGAAACATGGGTAGCTACAGGAATACGTAGGAAAAGTGCATAGCATCAAAATTTAGAATGGTAAAAGATAGTCCAAACTTGTGGCTTATGAGAGCAAACCACACTCTATAGGTCCTTCAACAGAGAACGGACAGATGCATCACACGACCTCTTGGGGACAGAGTGCCATAGAGTAAAGGACACGAGTGCTGAGCACTTACTGCACCAGCGCGACTTGTTCCCACACAACTTCAGGCACGACGGCAAACCTCAGAGGAACACGTCTAGTTTGATGCAATTTTAAAGTAAATATTCATATTCATATACATGCAGTTTAAACTGTCTTAAATACAATAATTACAAAATTACCCAGTGTTGGTTAGGGGAGGAATATGAATGAGAGACCATGGGTCAGCACCTCAGAGAGTTCTTTATGATAGTCTATTTCTTAAGATAGGTGCTGGATGATATAGATAAATAGATGACAGACAGACAGATAGTTAGATAGACAGATAGATGGCTAGATACATAGATAGACAGACAGATACTTTTCTTTTTTGCAGAACTGGGGATTGAACTCAGGCCCTTGCGCTTATTAGGCAAGTGCTTATTCTACTGAGCTATCTTCCCAGTCCCCTAGATAGATAATTTTGATATGTGAATTATTTAATTGAAACTTCAATAGTAAAGAGAGAGTATAATAAATATTTCTACATTCAGAAAAATAAAAGGTCCTATGTGTCTTCTTGGTCAACAAGTCCCATGTGATCTTTTAAAACCAGAAGCAGAAGGGGACAGAACAAGCCGTGGCCCCTTGGAGGACACGCAATGAGCCTTTTTATTCCGTGTCATTCACGAACGTCACTGATGCACGACAGCTCTACCTAGGCTGCAGTGGGCAACACCCCATGAGCCGTGGTGGCCTCCCACAGCTCTGCTCGAGGTGGGCGTGTGCTCAGGCAGGCACAGGAGCTAACCCTCGCTGGGACATGGCATTACTGCGGCCAGGGCACTAACAGCTATGGTGTAAGAGATTGACTTTCACAGCTTATTTCTGTCCATTACTTACTAGACATTCAATATTTGGGTGCCTAGTGACGCAGAAAAGGAAAGATGATGCTAAAACCATAATTAAGCCTTGTAAAGACATCCTAGGATAAGCTAACCCAAACACCATTCTCAAAAATGCCAAACTTCTCTCCTTGCCTAATCTGTTGAGGATGCTAAAAGAAAAGAAAAGAAAAAAAGCAAAAAAGCCACACACTGAGTGGCTTAGAAACAGCAGACATTTCTCTCCCACAGTTCTGGAGCCTGGAATGTCCAAACTGTATGCTATCAGCTCAGTGTCTACCGAGGGCCCACTTCTCCCACACAGGGCTCTGTATATATCCTCACATGGCACAAGAGGCACACATGCTTCTTCAGACCTGGTGTCTGAGGGCACTAATTCCATTCACGAGGGCCTCACCCTCCTGTCTTAACCACCTCTGTGAAGCTGCACCTCTCACCATGCCATTGAGGGTTACACATTTGGAGCATGTCCAGACTATGGCACTTTTTTTGCAAAAATGAATACAGACTGAAAATGGAGCTGCAGGAGAAAACAGAAATTATTTTCCATCAGGCACAATCTGTTCACTTGACATCTCTCCTGGGTCAGACACAGAGGTAACGGGAGAAGATACTACAGAGACAGGTGGAATACGCTATTCCCAGGTGCCTGGGCACCTGTTAGTGGAGGTGAGATAACAGCAGATGGTGATATCCTCACCTTCCTACAGTAACTCCCCACAGTTCTATTTAAAATAGGCCACCTGCCAGCTACAAATTCAAGCCTCATGATGCCAGATCCACACCTGGATGCATGTTCTCTCAAACCATTTGCATACAGCACAGCTGGGAGCCAGGTGTCATCGTTCAAACAGCAAAAGCAAAAAGGCCCTTAGAGACAGCTCTCTCACCTCTCCTCATCTCTGCATTTTCTTGCCCTCCTTGTCTCATTTTCTCTGAGCCTCTTCTTTCCCTCTGTTGCTTCCTCATTCTCTCTCTCTCTCTCTCTCTCTCTTCCCCCCCCCGTCTCTCTTTCTCCCTCATTTCCATAATTGTATTTCAGAGGAAAAAAAAAGACATTTGGTAGTAAAAGACGTATGTAGTATGTAAATAAGTAAAACTGGGTTTTATTTTTAGCAGGTTGGTCTCCACCTCAAGGTGTTCTTCTATGCCCAGTCTTGATATTCTTGTACATATTCTCACCAGTATCAAGATTCTCTTATTCTTCATCTTAAGGTAAACAGTCCAGAACAGAGCACCTCCAATGGCTCCTTATACCCTACAAAAGAAATTCTAGGCTCTTTGGTCAAGGGTTCAAGGGTGACAATTATAATATATTTTCTTCACTTTCCCTATTTTCACTTTTTAAATTTAAATCTATAGCCTGTCCCCTACTTATCAAGTACTACTTACTTGGTGCTTAACATAATACTTTTCTAATTCTTTTGATAAGTATTATTAATTCAATTCTGTAGATTAGTTACCTGAAGGTAAGTAAGTTGCCTGAAATAGAAGACATTATAACTGGCCCAACATAACTAAAATCCAAGGTCTGACTGCTTAACTTCCATTTACCTACAGTAAAATAATCCACTGTGGAAGTAGAAAGGGTCTGGCATTTGAAAAATTAATTTAAATGTATTATTTTCAGTGTTCCAGGAGCTTTTCACATGTTATTTCTATTAATCCTCACAAAAATCCTATGAAACTGGTATTATTACTCTTATTTTACCAGGTAGAGATATTAACTCAGAGAGTTTAAATAATTTTTTTAATTTTATACTTTTAATAAGAAATAACAATGAGATACTTTAAAAACACATTAGTAGGGCAGCCACAATAATTAATACAATGCACATTGTTGTCTTCATAGTAGTTGTTT
>PVKN010018841.1:0-16638 GCA_004027915.1 Capromys pilorides | reverse complement strand
CTCCTCCTCTTCTTCCTCCTCCTCCTCTCCTCCTCTTCCTCCTCTTCCTCTTCCTCCTCTTCCTCTTCCTCCTCTTCCTCCTCCTCCTTCTTCTTCTCCTCCTTCTCCTCCCACTCCTTTTTTTTTTAACTTAAAAATAGTTATATTTATATTCCACAATTTTCTCAAATACTAGTTTTCTTACAAACTTTCCTCAGGAAGAAATTCTTCACATTGCGTCTTGCCTAGGTACTTATGAAATTTCAGGGAAATAGTTCTGTTAGCTTAATTTGTACTAAAGGGAAGGGAGGCAGTCACATGAAGCCTTTGTGGAGTCTGACATGACAGTGAGTCTTTTGATGTGCACCAGCCCTGTGACACTGACGGTAAAGCATCTGTGGACAGAAGTAACTGTAGATTTGGATTACTGCTCTCTGCATCTTGCACTTTTTCTCTGTCATCTTCCCAATTAATGTGGAATCTTGTAATCCTGGGATTAGGTGCTAAAATATTTCTTTGAAGTTTAGAAAAATCTGGTTTTATTGGTGGATTTCCCCTTAATTCTGTCTCAGTATATTCATTATTTACATAATAACTGACTCTAATAAATTATTATTATATTATTTTTTTTAGGGAAGGGTCTACAAGGCGTTCAGGGTCTCACTACTAGATTGGACTTGTAGTGGTCTGCCTGTTTACAGCCTCCCAGGAGCTGGGATTACAGGTGTGCACCACCACACCCAGTCTCAATTGCCATGACAGGGCCCCCCAGGGGCTAGGCCGGCACAGCAGGCCTGGTGATGGAACCCTTAGCCCCTGTGCCTGCTTGCAGGCACTTTAATCCGCTGAGCAATTTGGCCGACCCTTCTAATAAATTATTGACCTTGATAGGTGCAAGTAATTAGCACCATGGTGACACCTGCTACATCTGCATCTGGAATGAGTCCAGGGTGGGGTGCACTGGCCTGAAATACAGACACATGCCTGCCTGGGGAGCAGGGCCCCCTGAAACAGCTGAGACTTGATTGTATTCCTCACTTTCTGCAGAGCCTGCGTAGATAATGCTCCACTCCACCTCTTTGCTCAGGTCCTCCATGCACTCAAAGGTAACCTCGAACTGGAACGGGTTGTAGAAGGGGGACGGGTTGTCCAGCACCACCGCGTTGTTCACCTGGACCTTGGCTATGACGCGGAGGGCGAGCAGGGCGCCGCCCAAGGCCCAGTGCAGCCGCCCCTCTCAGCCGCCCCCACCTTTGCCCCCACCCCCTTCTCACAGGGCCTTACATCCCTTCCCACGCTTGGATTCCAGGTCCCGCCCTCCTCTCCCTCTCCGAGCACAGCGATCCTGCACCTGTCGCCCTTGCCTTCTCTGCTTGCTCTGTTCCCCACGTCTCTGATACCTCACACAGGCATCTGTGGCCCGCGCTTGCCTATAGAAGGAATTACAGGGCGTCTGCTCCCCTTTAACAGCCTCTTATTCTACTCATCGAGGATCTCCAGAGAGACAGAAGAAGATATAGGTGGGTATGGAGGGATGCATGAGAGGAGAGCCCCTGGGGAGTTGGCTCCCGTGTGGACCGAGGCCGAAGAGTCCTGCCACAGGCTGTCCACAGGTGCCGAGGGTGACCCCAAGTCTGAAAGTCTGAACCAAGGCCTCTGATAATGCAGTGCTCCGTGCCTGGCTCCAGGCCTGAGAACCCAGGGGCCTGCTGGTGTAAACTGCAAGGCTGGGGAGGACAGGTGTTCCAGCTCGGCAGACAGATCCAGGCTTCTTTTCTCTATTTCACGCTGCTCTAGACCACAGGCCATTGGCTGCTGCCCGTCCCCATCCAAGGCAGACCTCCCCACAAGGGGTGCTCTGACTGACACACCAGTCTCCGCTGGAGACAGACCCGTGAATGCACACGGCAATAGTTATCTAGCTGACTGTGGTGGCCCATGCCTGTCACTTCAGCATTATGATAAGCTGAGGCAGGAGGATCACAAGCTCAAGGCTAGCCTAGACCAGTTAGTGAAACACTGTCTCAAAATCAAAAAGGGCTGGGGATACAGTTCAGTCCAAGATCCCTGGGTTCAATCCCCAATAGCACAAAAGAACTACAGTGACAAAAACAGTTTCCTGGGTTTTAGGTATTTTTTACTCTGGTCAAGTTGATTTCTTCTTTCTTTCTTTCTTTCTTTCTTTCTTTCTTTCTTTCTTTCTTTCTTTCTTTCTAGGGTCTACATGATCTCACGACATAGAGCAGACTCGTAGTGATCTGCCCGTGTTCAGCCTCCCAAAGAGCTGGGATTATGGTGTGCCGAGGTCTCAGCGCGCCGCGGGGACAGAGCCATCATGGCAAGCTGGGGATCCAACGCCGGCACTGCGCCTGCCTAAGCAGGCGCTTTAATCTGCTGAGCTGTTCGGCCAGCCCTTGGTCAAGCTGATTTCTAAAATCCATCATCCTGCTCACTTTCCCAGCCCCTCTGGAGCATGGAGTGCAGAGAGGATCCAGTTCTGGCCACTGAGACACAGAGGAAGACTGGGAAGAGGCCCGCGAGGAAGGACCTCCTGCCCTCTCCCTAGCACCATCAGGCAGGCGTTTCTTCTCAGTCTTTTGAGACAGGGTCTTGCCGTGTAGTTCCACCTAGTCTTGGACTCACTATGTCACCCAGAATGAGACTTGGCCCCAGCCTTCTGAGCTCTGGGGTTACCGGCGTACGTAGCGTGCGTGGCTCATCATTTTCACTTAGGTTGTGGACGTGTCTGCTCCCCAGGAGGAGGGGGTTCGGCACCTGGGCAGTCGCTTTCCGACGCACCCTCTAGCCACCATTACCCATTGCGCATCCTGACTTACGCTGGGTGGGAGGTGGGCGCCTGGGAGCCACGTGCAGGTCCGTGGTCCACAGCAGTGAGCATCAGAGACCCCCAGAGAGGCCACGTTCCTGTGGTCCTGTGCTCAGGCAGCGCCTTCTGCCTGGATTCCACACTGCTCTTCTGGCAGGTTCAAGCTCACAGAATGCAGAGGAGATGACACCTTTCCAGTCCGGGCCAAGCCCTGAAGACCTGGCGGGTTCTGATTTTTACACTCGCAGGAGCGCTGGGCCACTGAGGCGGGAGACCTCGCTTTGCCTGGGCCTCTTGGGGAGGGGACGCCTGAGCTGGCGGCCAAGAGAGACTGTGGGGAGGAGGGGCTGGGCCAGCGCAGAGCGCTGGGCCCCAGGCTCGTGAGCTCATGTGAGCCATGCCAGTCGACCACCGCCCACCTGGCCCCCAGAGCTAGCCTCCCATGTGGCAAAGATAGGCAGAGAGCGTCGGGGTAGGAAGCAGCTACAGAGCTTCCGGTCAGGCCCCGGGCCTGTTCTCCCTCGCAGGTAGCTGCCAGGCCCCTGCAGCTGCACCCTGCTCCTGCGGCCTCTGGGTCTGGGCTAGCCGTGCCTGTCACCTCCACCCACCTTTCAAGGCTCAAGGCAAAGCCACTTCCTCTGTCGACTCAGTTAGTTCTGAGTGCTGGGGCTTTGGACCAGCTCAGGAGCAGGGCTGTGCCTTTGCCCGCAAAGTGTCCCCAACCCCCGCCTTTCTTTTCTCCTTTAAAAAAATATTTATTTATTTATTTTTTGTGGGACCAGGGTTCGAACTCACGACCTTGCACTTGTCAGGCAGGGACTTGTGCCATGGAGCTATCTCCCCAGTCCCTTAAATTTTATTTATTTATTTATTTATTTATTTATTTATTTATTTATTTATATTATGGCCAGCTCAGCCTGCACAGTGTGTGGTGCTGGGGATCAAACCACGAGCCCTGCAGTTGCCTAAGCTTGCCTAAGCAGGTGCTTTAGATTGCTGAGCCATCTCGCCGGCCCCCATTCCCCCGTCTTTCTTACTGTAAGAAATTTTGATTGGATGCACTATCTCCTCTCCATTCTTAGTAAAACTGCCAGCTTGTACACTTACTTCATTCTGGAGCACAGACCTAAAACCTTGCCCTCTCTCTCTCTCCATCCCTGTCTGTCTCTCTGTCTCCCCCCATCTGTCTCTGTGCCTCTGTCTGTTTCTCTCTGTCCCCCTTTCCCTATCTGCTGCCCTCTCCCTCCCTCTTTCTTCATCTTTTTGTCTCCCTCTCTCTCTCCCTCTCTAGTCTTTGTGTCTCTGTCTCTGACTCTCTTCTCCCTCCCTCCCTCCCTCGCTCCCTCCTTCTTTCTACTTCCTCTCATTAAGCAGGGTAGCAGAGTCCTGAACACGGGTGACCGTGTCTCCAGAGTTTCTCTGATCCATGTTCTCTTTTTCCAGGTCTATGAACCATTCTGTAGCACAGAGAGGAATGCACACTATGGATTCTCTCTCTCCTTTTATACTTCCCGGGCTCTGGCAGTTGGTGCCTGTCGGAGTCCCTTCCTGGTTCTCGTCTCAGCCTAAGAAGTCTAAACTTACAATTCTAAAACCACTTATTGGAATTCCACCAAGTTAATTCCAATCTACCACTCCCAGGGCAACTCATGGCGATAACAAAGACACTAAGACATATATATATGTGTGTATATATATATATATATATATATATATATATATATATATGTATAAAAATTACTGGGGAGCCAACGGACCCTAAGTCCAGCCATGAAGATGGCTTTCTGGAACCAAGAGAGTGAGCCAGGGCTGCACTGGGTTTTATTCAGTGGAGAAGGTAGAGTGGCTTCCTAAAGGGAATTGTGGGAAGAAGGTGAGCACTGTGAGCTGGGCTAGGTAGGAGGCCTGCATTCACCTCCACCATATTCAGAGAGGATATACAGAGGAAGTAATTTGCATTGTGCTATTGAGATAGTATCTAGTATTTTGGGGTTCTGGTGCTTCAGCTCTGATGTGTAATCTTTCAGGCCCCAGAAAATCATACCCACTGTCTTGAGGCTCGGTCCCAGCCGACAGTGTGGAGCATTGGCTCTTCATCCTGTCTCGACTCGGCTCATAGTGGAGAGCAGCAGGTGTGGGTTATCAGGGAAACATGCGCGCCATCTTCAGAAATTACCACTTGCACCTCGGCTAGACCAATACACACTGCTTCAGGCCAAGTGAAAGGATACTGAGAAGTCCTAGCCTGCTCTATCCGTATCAATACGAGGGAATAGGGCCAGGCTTAGTCAAAATGGAGACAGTTGCTCTTCTTGCAAGGGGAGCTGCTCAAGCGGCCCTCCACAGGTGCCGACCATGCGATGAGCACTGACCACTGGCGTCAGAGTAGGCATAACATGTGGACCTATCAGGCTGAGGTAGCACAAAGCCCCTGTGCAAACCTGCACTCTCTCCTCTGCTGTGATAAATAAGACTTCCTGTCTTAGATGGCACAACACATAGTGTGGTAGAAATTCACCTGAGACTGGCTGAGTGTAGGGCATGGACTCACGCCATAGTTTGGATTTTGAGTGTTCCCCAAAGGCCCCTATGTTAAAGACCTACTTCCTAGTTTGGTGTGTGTCTTGGTTACTTTTCTCTTGTTGCTGGAACAAAGTACCCAACACTACTCCAAATTAAGGAAGGAAAGGTTGATTTAGCTCACAGTTAGTGGAGCTTTCAGTCCACACTCAGCTGGCTCCAAGGCAGATGGGCACAAGGCAGAGGGCAGCAGTTCATGGAGGTGGTAAACAGCAAAGACTAAAGGGACAGCGGCTTCAGCAGCCAGCAGGCCACTCTCCCCTCCTTGTATTGTATTCACGTTACCTGCCCCAGAGCGGGTGTAGCACTCACACCCCAAATCCCAGCATTGGATCATGAATTAATCACAAATTCTAAAAGCTGCTCTATGACTGCATGAGGCTTTGGAGAGACAACTAGACACAGACCATAATGGCATGTTTGGGAGGTGTGGAGCCCTTCATAGATGTGTCCTACCACAGGCTATTTAGGTTCTGGTGGCGTGCAGCCACTGGAGGCTGTGTGCAGCGAGCCCTTCCCAGTCCTCACTGTGGCCCAGGAAAGTTGCATTCATGATCCCATGGCAAGTTCCTGGGGTTCCTGTGACCTAATTTCAACCTACCACTTCCAGTAGAAGCCACGGGGAGAGTAAAGACACTGAGGCTTAGGCATAGCTGCGGGAGCCGAGGAGCCCTGAGTCGGCCTTGGGGACGACTGTCCAGAACAAAGGCCTAGGCCTAGGGCCGAACCCAGGTTTTATTCATACATGAAGAAAGGAGTGGCTTGAGGATGAGGGGCGGTGGGAATGGCGGGAAGCAGGTGAGTGCCGTGAGCTGGGCTGGGTGGAAGGCCCGGAGCCAGCCCTGTAGTGTGCAGGGAGGAGGCTGCGCAGAGTCACTTGCGGGACGCAGCTGAGACAGCGTCTTATATTCTGGGGTGAGAGTCTCAGCTCTGACGCTTGATCTTTTAAGCCCCAGGAAGTCATGAGCTCTACCTCAAGGCTTGAACCTAGGAGACAGCGTGGAGCCCCGGCTCTTCATCCTGGGAGGATCTGGGGAAACACTGCCTGCTGCCTTCAAAGCCTGCCATCGGCACCTCCGCTGGACTGACATGCATGGCCTAAAGCCAGCTGAGGGGGTAAGGAAAAGCCCTAGCCAGCTCTGCATACATCAATATGTGGAGACAGGGCCAGGCTCAGCCAAGATGGCGACAGCTGCTCCTCCTTCACGGACAGTCGCCAAGGGCCTCCTCAGGGATGGGGCCTCCCTCTTTTCTTCTCTCATTTGTTGCCTGGCCTTGAAGTGAGTGGGCTTTGCTGACCCTGTGCTCCTCCACGATGCGTTGCCTCATCACAGGACCCACAGCAATGGGGCCACTGACCGTGGACGGAAGACTACAATTGTGAACCAAGACACAGGGTGACCGTTAAAGTTTGCATCTAGGTTTCTCCCCAAAGCCTCATGCCGTTGTGGGGCAGACTTCTAGAGCGCGTGACTAACTCCTGGTCCAGTGCTGAGGATATGGGTGTGAGAGCTACACCGGCCCTAGGGCAGGTAATCTGCAGTACAAGGTACGGAGGGGAGAGAGGCCTGCTGGCTGCCTCAGCTCCTCCCTTGGCTCTTTGCTGTTTCCTGCTGCCATGAACAGCTGACTTCTGCCCTGTGCCGTCAGCCTTGGAGCCAGCTGAGTATGGACTGAAAGCTTCACTAACTGTGAGCTAAATAAACCTTTCCTTCCTTCATTTTGGGTGTTGGGTGTTTGTTCCAGCAACAGAAGAAGAGTAACCAAGACAGTGATCTTATAAATTGATTATCTTGAGTATTTATTAAGTGATAGACAGCTGAGACCCTCCTGCCAACATATATGGAATATGAGCTAGAAATAGTTATTTGAGAGATATTTGTCACAGCAGCATAACCTGCTGGAGCCTAACAGGTACCCTGGCCCCTTCTAATAAACTTTTACTTGGAGTATCCAAAGTTAATTTCTCATATCTAAGACAGCTTCATTGATAAGGTCTACCAGCAATTGGCAGTTTATTTCCTGGCTATAGTTACTAATGCAAATCTATCTCATTGTTTATTATTGGTAGCAAACAACCTTGTAGGGACTATTAACATTCATCTTTGTGGGATTGGGACTATAGGTCAGTGGCAGAGTATTGGCTTTGTATGTGTAACACCCTCAATTTGATCCCTAAGTAGTTAAAAATCATCATTCATTTGTGTGTCCTATAAGAGTGCTATGTACCTTTATGGCTCTTAATAAATATTTATTAGGATAAATACAAAGAGTGAATGAAAAACCTACAAGTCACTAGATACTTGCTTTTCTTTTCTTTTTTTTTTTTTTGTTGCAGAACCAGGGATTGAACTTAGCACCTTGCACTTGCAAGGCAGGCACTTGTGCCCTGAGCTATCTCCCCAGCTCTGATACTTGCTTTTCACTGTAGTTTTCAAATCCATTTTCAAGTGAATTTTAATTAAGAGAATTAAGCTTATGATTGCAGCTTTATTTTTATGCTAAACAGCATGTGTACATGGTTTAGTTACACTGAAATTTCAATCATATAACAGAGATTGTATCTCTATTTTTACAGCGATAGTGCCACATAATATATATATATGTCATAACTTTAAAAAACTATTCAATGCTGCAAAGTAAAATAATTGTGAAGCATCAGTATAGCAATATTCACTGAGCCCTTAATTTGTGACAGGCACTGTATCAGGGGTTTTTATGTTCTCACCCCAACCCCACCCCAATCTAACATCTTATTATAGACAGAAGGAGGAGCTGCAGTTTGGAACTATATGTTCAGTAACCCAAGAGAAATGAGTCATTTTCAAATTGAAAATAAAGGCCCAGGATGCTGCTGGACCAGTAAAGAACCATGGAGAATGAAAATGCTCCATTTTTGCCCACTTCACTAGGTACACATTTAAAGTGAATATGATGGCTGCAGATTTAGCTCAGCAGTGCAGCTCCTGCCTGGCATGTGCGAGGTCCTAAGTTCAATTCCTGGTATGCCCACCTGAAAAGATACGATTTACAGCCCAAAGAACAGAATGTTTTCCCAGCACTTGGGAGGCTGAGGCAGGAGGATTGGTGCAAGTTCGAGACCAGCCTGGGCTACAAAAGTGAGCTCAAGGCCAGCCTCAACTGCATAGTGAGACCCTGTCTCAAAAAGACCAAAAAAAAAAAGAACAGAAATGTTTTATTGGAATGACCATTAAGAGCATAGGATATAGGACATGTGAATGAATTTAAGTGTGCTTAAATTCATTGGTGCTTCTCAGACGTGTGTGTGTGTGTGTGTGCGTGTGTGTGTGTGTGTGTTGTTCTCCTGGGATGTTGTTAAAGCAGGGTCGGGCTCAGGCTCACCTGTCGGGGCAGCCCAGCCCCGCCCCTGTACGGCTGGTCCTTGGGCCACACTTGGAAGGTGAAGTACAGAAAAGTCCTCGTGTGATGAGAAAGTACCTGCAATCTGAGAACTCTACGGAGAGCCTGATCTGAGGTTTAGATTAGCTTGCCTAGAACTCAGCCTTCGCTCGCTTTTTTTTTTTAAGTGGGTTAGGAACTCACGATTGCTTTGCATCTTATCTGGAAATCACTTCTCAGGTGACTTCACCATCTTTTTAGAAGAGTCAAGACTAGAGAGGCAGACACAACAGAGGCCTGAGAAGCAAAAACACTCACCACAAGCCCTACGTACTAACCCTTGTTCCTTTTACTACCCTACATTTGGTTTTAGGAAAAAACATTTCTTTTCAATTTTTTTTTTTTTTGTGTGTATTTAGTACAGGGTCTACAAGGTCTCAATACAGAGATTGGACTCATAGTGATCCGCCTGTGTTCAGCCTCCCAAGAGCTGGGATTACAGGCAAGCGCCACCACGCCCAGTCTCAATCAAAGTCTCAGCATGCTCTGGGGTGGGGCCAGCACGGCAGGCTGGGCGCTGAACCCTGGCCGCTGCATCTGCTAAGCAGGTGCGTTAGTCCGCTGAGCTATCTGGCTGGCACTGCATTTAGTTTTATTTGGGGATCACTTTTCTAACAAGACTGGCCATCATTAGGGTACCTATAGTCCCAGCTATGCAGAAGGCTGAGGCAGGAGCATTGCTTCCACCTAGTTCAAGACCAGCCTGGACAACCTAGCAAGAACCTCCATCTGCTTAAAAAAACGTGGTGGTGCATGCCTGTAATCCCAGCGCTGGGGACGCTGAACCATGTGAATCACTCTGAGTCCAAGCGCAGAGTGAGACCCTGTACCAAAGACGTTAAAAAAAAAGTTTCAAAAAAAGAAAAACATACATTTCAGAATATAAAAATGTTAGTGTTTATAGTAACAACCTGCTTATATGGAAAATGTGCTTATTTATAACAATACTCAGATGATGCTGGGCAAATACGGCTGCAACCACGTCCTAATAATCTACTAATGTATATGTACATATAGTATCAACTTATTTATATCTGAAATCTTTATGATCATAAGTTTATTTATTTATTTTGTCTTTTTGAGACAGGGTCTCGCTATGCTGTTCAGGCTGGCTGTGAGCTCACTTTTGTAGCCCCCGCTGGTCTTGATCTCGCACCCATCTTCCTGCCTCAGCCTCCCAAGTGCTGGGATTACAGCAGTGCGCCACCATGCCCGGCCCTCATAGGTTTATTTTTTTAAAATAACATTTCTAACAGATTATAAGATATGTTCTTCAACAAAAGTTAGAAAATAAGAATAACAAGACATTTTTACCTAAGAGGCTATAATCAGATGATCAATATATACTGTGTATGAGCTTTTAATTTTCTTCCTGTAGACATTTCTTGGTACTTTTCCGACATCAGGTATTCTTTCACAATATTTAGGCTACCTAACTTCCTCAGAATGTTTATACACTCCTTGGAGTGTATTCTTCCTTGGAGTTATTTAGAGACAAATAAGGAACATGTGTCCACTTTGCCCCGCCATGTGGAAGGCTCGGGTGCGCTCCTTGCTGGCTAGCTTTTGTGGGCTTCTCTGATGACTCATCTTCCTAGAAATGTAATCATCGAGGTGCTGAGAGGGCAGGCACATTCAGGCTCGTAACAGCTCCACCAGACCGTCCCGCAGAGAGATGAAGCAATTTGCCTCGCTTCCAGGGTGCTCGCTTTGTGGGCCAGCGTGTGGAGCTCTGCTGCCCTGAGACAGAAACTGTGTCCGGAGCTGACCTCGGGCAGCTGTCATCGCCCTCTAAGACGTTGAATTAGGTTTAATTCTGGGGTGGTCTCTGTGGCAAAGTCCTTACCTGGCACTGCACACAGGCAACTTGGGGCTCTCTTGGGTGGCAGCTGACCGAGTCTTCGTAGGCCACGAGAGCACAGCTCCAGTAACTCACAGGAGGCCGGCTGTGAAACAAGCTTCCCCTCAAGCAACCTCTGCAAGTTGCTTTTTTGTTTTATGGCCGCTTCAGCCTGGCCTGGGGGTGGGGCTGGTGCAGCATGTGGTGCCAGTATCAAACCGTGCTCCCTGAAGTTGCCTAAGCAGGCACTTTAGACCGATGAGCCATCTCTCAGGCCCTCCTCTGCTTTCAGTGTTCTTGCATATAGATGCTTGTTAGCTCAGTCCTGACATTACACACTCATTCAGTGCACGTGAATATTCTGGGTTTTTTCATTTTCCTATTCGCGAGTGTGGACCCGTTCATCTTCTCCTCTATTGCCAACATTGGTGCAGCAAACTGCAGGCACACAAGATTTTCTTCAGTTAAGTTCTTAGAAATGGAACTGCTAGGTGAGATTTTTCAATTTCAATTCCACCACATTGCCCTCCAGAGAGGGTATGACACTTCCAAGCACACCATAGATGGGTGAGAACATTAACCTCTCCTGATTCCTGGCAGCATTTCCTCATTTTTATGGGAGGAAGGTTGTCATCTTTCTCTTTCTTATATTTCCAACTAATGCCAAGATCAAACATCTTCCAACCTCTTGAAAGGTTACAAGTCAGTGAGCACTTGTGTGTACTCTCTCATGCCCTTCACCTTGCTTGTATTTTGTAGGCATTTGCATTTTCTTTTCTATAAGAGATCTTTTATGATGGTGATGATGGTGGTGATGGTGATGATGATGATGAAGATGATGATGGTCAGTTCAGCCTGCCCTGGGGGTGGGGCTGGCGCAGCATGTGGTGCTGGGGATCGAACCACAGTCCCTGTGGTTGTCTAAGCTTGCCTAAGCAGGCGCTTTAGACTGCTGAGCCATCTCACCGGCCCCTATAAGAGATCTTCTTTTGCTGTGCTAGCAAGCTCAATTTTTGCATACATGTTTGTGATGTATATGGGCCTGACATTTTCTTTAATGTTGCTATTTTCCTTTGGCATTGAGATTAGACCAGTCTCACAGAACGTGTTGGATAGCTTTCTTGAGCTCCGTATTGCAAAACAGTTTGCATAATATAGCATTTCTCCTTTTCTTTGTGAATTGCTTTCATAAAACTTAGCTTGAGCATTTGGGGAGTTGGAGCAGATACTACATTATCATTTAAATTTTATAATAGTTACTATCTTCTTGGGCCAGGTTTTATAATTTGCTTTTTTGTGAAAAATTATTTCAATTTAATTTTTAAATATATTGGAATAAGGTCATTCATAGTACACTCATGTTTTCTAAAACTTTTGTTCTATCTGGTACATCTTCTTTGCCATTTATAGTACTGTTTATTTGTGCCATTTTCTTGTTAAATCTCACAAGACGTTTGTCTATGCTATTTTTAGTAGGACACTAACTTTTGGTTTCTATAATCAACTGCTATGTTATGTTTTACTCATTTCTGCTTGTTATTTTCTTTTTTTTTTGCTTTTCTGAGTTTATTTTTCTACCTTTTAACCTGAGCAATTAGCTACTTTACATTCTTTTGTGTCGTTCTGTAGTAAGTGCACTTAAGGCTGTAAATTCCCCTCAACTTATTCTTTCAGTCGGTTCTCACGTGTTTGTTGATTATGTCAGGCTTTGTTATTCCTTTCTGAATATTTTATAGTTTCCATTTAGGTTTTCTTTTTAATATCTCTTTTTCAGTTTTCACATGTAGGTTGCTTTCTTTTTAAAAAGATAACATCTTTCAACTTTCAGAAAGGTTACAAAAGTTAACGGACACCTATGTATGCGCCTGTACTCTTTACCTAGCTTAAGAAATAAAATTCACACATATGCAACACAGATTTTATTTTTCATAATGTACACAGTAAAACAAAACATTCATTCCAACTTCCTGAGTCCTTCCTCGGAAGCCGCTTCATTTAGTAATTTAAGATGTATTCTGTGTATTGTAAGGGTTTCTATTTGGCTCTCTTTATGTTGTTGGCTTTTAATTTTACTACACTGTGGTTAGTGAATGTGGTCTACAGATTCTTTGGAACTTTCTGAAGTTTCCTTTGTGGTCTTGTACATAGTTACTGTATGTGATCCAAGGATGTTTGAAAAGAACTTCTACCAAAGTTCTTGCAAAATATCAACTTGATTTCACTCTTCTCCGACGGCTTCTATTCGGTGGAAAGACCAGTCCTCTTAGCTTGTTATTTGATCCCAACGTTCCTGCCCAGCCATGGCCCTGGCCACTTCTCCTATGAACAACCAGCCTGTGTGCCTGTAGCCCTGATGTATCGCAGGGTCAGCTTCCAGGAGAACATTTGACCTGTCAGCACTGCTCAAGCAGATGGTTGCTCCACGCCTGGCACATCAAAGATCCCAAGGGAGCGCGTCATCTTGTGAGGGTCGAGTCACGATGAGGATGGACAGTCATCCTGCGCATGTGAGTTGAGCATCGTGTCACGGTGCAACATCGATCCACCCTCTGCTTGCTCTTCCTGAGCTGGGTCCACCTCCCTGAGGCCCTGGTTGCCCATTTGTCCACTGTTTTGTTCTCATGTGTCAGCGTGGTCCCTTCTCACGTCTGCCTCCCCATTCCACCATGGATGACTTCCAACCAACAATGGATAGTTGCTCGGTCTGCTCGTTAGTCCCACTGTCCACTCTAGATGCATCTGAACTGATGCTAAGGCCCCTGGGATGGGGGTGGGTGGAAGGTGTCAGATTAAGTGAGTTACCACTGTGCAGGTATAGCTTTCAGCTTAGCTGGCACCTCCTTCTGCATTCCCCTTGGCGTCTGGTGCAAGTCTCTGCCCTAACCTCATCTGTGCCATGCTTGTACTCAGCAGTATGATTTTGTTCTGCTCCTTTATGGAGAAAATGGAACCATCGGGGTGAGCCTTTATTTAGCCTGCTCTCTGGCCCAGCAGCGTTTCATCCTCTCGGGCAGGAGAACCCTGCCTGCGTGTGCCCTTGGCCTTGTCCTTGCAGGTATCTTTATCTTGATTGCTCTCTCTGTGCCTCAGTCTTCAGGCCCTGCTGCCCACCTGGTGAGCCCTGCAAGAGCAGTTACCACTCCTCCACTTCCAGTCTTGGCTCCTCCTACCTGTCTGTCTGTCTTCCTCCCCCTCTATGGAGATTGTTCTTGTTGGCCTTCAAAGTCTCAATCCGTGACGCATCCTTCTAGGCCTCTCCACAGCAGTGACAACCCTGAGCACGCCATGTGCCCATCTGTCCCAGCTGCGTGCCTCTCATACCACTTGTGCCTCCTTCCTGGCCCTTTGGTCCACAGAGCTCCATCTCTAGAACTTTCTATTTCTGGTCTTCAGCTTGTATCTCTCCACTCACCTGGGAAGCGCTGGCTCCATAACAAAGGGAAACAGGCTGCCTTAGACCTCATCAAATGCCACCAAGGGGGACTGCTGGCCCATGGTCACCAGATTTCCGTACTTTTCAAGAGCAATCATGTATCCTACGGTTTAATGTAAAACACCTCCTCCACATCCAACAGTGATAATGAATTGAGAACTTTTATAAAACTGTGTAGGGCAAACCAAACCTCTATGTTCCTCCTTTGGGCTGTTTATTGCTCTGATTTGATGGCCCCTGTGACCGTTTATAAACTTCTTGTTTAGTGTCTTATTTTTCTCATTGCTCACACAAAATACCTGTGAGAGGAAAGGCTTATTTAGAGGTAGAGGTTTCGGTTCATAGTTGGCTGGCTCCAAGGCAGGGTGGTGTGGCAGGAGGCCATCGTGGAGGAAAAACAATTTACAGCAGGCAGAAAGCAGCAAAGTGGGGAAGAAGCAAAGCAGCAAACTAGCGAGGGGCCCTCTTTCTGTCCTTTACACCCCAGGTAGCGCTCATACCAAAATGGGCTTTCCCATTAGTCGAATTCAGAACTACGCCAGAGATATCAATGGACTAATTCAGTAATCACACACCCTTAATTCCAGCACCACACACTCTAGCTAGATCCAGCCACTTCTGAAGAGTGTCCCCTATAACTGCATGTGACTTTGGGGGAACACCTAGATACGAGCCCTAACAGTTTGAAAATGTAACTGACACCTGCAGAGGGCTTCCTCTATCCAGGCACCTTCCAGGGCTTTGGGGTTAATTTGCACAACGACCCCAGCAACAAGCTGCCATTATTATCCCTGCTTTACAGATGGGCAAACTGAACCCAGACTTTGAATATTCTGTTCTGGGGCTCCGTGATTCTGAGTTTAAGAACCAGGAGGGTGGGCCAGATGGCTCAGGGTCTAAAGCGCAAGCTTAGGCAACTGCAGGGACCGCGATTCGATCCCCAGTACCACAAGCTGCGACAGCACCACCCCCAGAGCAGGCTGAGCAGGTCATAATAAAAAAGAAAAACCTTCATTTGCCAGGTGTGGTGGTGCATGCCTGTAATCCCAGCACTTGGGAGGCTGAGGCAGGAGGATCAGTGCAAGTTCGAGACCAGCCTGGGCTACAAAAATAAGCTCAAGGCCATCCTGAGCTGCATAGCGAGGCCCTGGCTCAAAAAGACCAAAAAAAAAAAAAAAAAAAAAAAAAAAGACCAGGATTCAACCTTGACCCTCTGGCCTCAGGGTTTAAGCTATTAATCATTAATTTCCAGGCTTCTCCCAGCAGGCAAGTAACAGTCCAGAGACTAAGAGGCTGTCTGAGATCCTGGCGCTTCTAACACGCTGAGAGATGAAATTACTGCATTCTTTGTGGTTAGTCATCATTATCCAGCCAGGCTCCTCTCCAGCCCTCAGGCTAAGCGAAGGCCCTGCAGAGCCAGCTGGCGCACTCACTCCCATTAGTAGCTTTACCTGCTTCTCACAGACCTTCCTAAGATAAACTGCGGCTAACACTTCACCCACACCGCCGGGCCACAGGTTTCAAGGGCCGTGCCAACCACGCGATTTGCATTCGTGTACAAACCACCCATACTCTAGCAGGGTCTACCATTCCCACGGGACAGGAGAGGAAACTGAGGCTCGGAGTGGCTGAGTGGCGGAGCCAGAGTTCTAGCTCAGTACGACCACAGCCTTCATTCGCGGCCACGACGCCATACTGTCAGCGCCCAGAAGGGGAAACTGAGGTCTCAGACTGGGCACTTCCTCCTGCCAGCGGAACTGGGTCCATGGAAGCAGGCATAGGCACTACGTCTTCGGTCTGCGTTATCTCCGTGGTGAATGCGGCGGTATTCGCGCGGGAAACTGCGCGTCTTTGGAAGCCGCTCACCTCCAGATTCAACCTATCCCAACCCAACCAAACCCACAAATCCCAGGGCACCATGACATAAGCGCGGGCGAAAGAACCGGAAGTGCGTTATCCACGGGGCGGGGATTCTACTGGCAGCCACCAATAGAAGCGTCCCACATTGGCGTTGGCCCCGCCCCGAGTCTGAGTCCGCCTTCCGGCCGTCGCCGCCTGCAGAGTCTGGGCGTCGTTGGGTGCTGTTGGTGGGTAAAGTTCCGGGCCGGGAGAGGGAGTGCTGGCGGGGAAGGAAGAGGGGCGTCCAGAAAGAGGAGGGGACGGGCGAAGAGCGAGCTTGGGCGGACAGCCAGCGGGTGAAGCCCAGGGCCGGAAAAGACAGCCTTCGTTAATACTCCCCCTTGGTGCCCCTCGCTTCCCTGGTTGTGAAGCCCGCGCTAGGCGTGTTCAGAACCCGCTTGACCCTCATAACGTTATTCTCACAGCCAAGCATATGCTAGTGCCAGGAGGGGTGACAACCCTGAGTAGCCCCCTCTTTAGGTCCGGTCAGAATTTCTGATCGCAGCAGGAGATTTTGAATCCTGGACATGTGCGATTTGAGACCCACATCGTAGTTTCTCTCTCTCTCTCTCTCTCTCTCTCTCTCTCTCTCTCTCTCTCTCTCTAATATATGTATTTTGTATTTTAGGGAAGGGTCTACAGGGTGTTCAGGGTCTCACT
>PVKN010018840.1:0-16653 GCA_004027915.1 Capromys pilorides | reverse complement strand
GTTTCTTTGAATTTTAACCTTTTTGTCACCACTGTGTCCCAGCCCCCTAAGTCTTTCTGTTTGCTAACTGTGACGGGGTGGGTTTGGAGGATGGGTGTTCTGGGAACTTCTAAGTAGAGGTTAGACTTGAGGACAGACGCTGGCCTGTGCATCCTTGTGTCCATGGTACTAGGGAGAGCGTGGGACAGCACTTTGCTCTGAAGTAGAGTCAGTAACTACTGTAGCTCTTAAGTGGATGAGCTCAGAGTTCAGCTGCTGTACCCTTGAAACTATGGAAGCGGGCAGTAGCTTTGTCCCTGATTGAAACTATGCCTGCTGCCTCTCGGTTCCCAATCTCAAGGTGCCCACCTGCCACTGCCACCACCAGCAGGGAAGTGTTAGCAGTTGTTCTTTGTTGGTTGGGATTTTTGTTTGTTAGTTTTGTTTTGTTTTGTGGTACTGGGGATTGAACTCAGGGCCTTGTCCTCGTCAGGTAGGCACTTATGCCGCTGAGCTATATCCCCAGCCCATTAGCAGTTCTGAGTGTGTCTTCTTTGCAGATGAGTCAAGAGGAGTCTACTCGCTTCTATGATCAGCTGAACCATCACATCTTTGAGTTGGTTTCCAGCTCTGATGCCAATGAGAGGAAAGGCGGCATCTTGGCTATTGGTAAGACAGTCTCTGGTTACCATAATAACTAGGAACAAAGGGCCATACTGTCTCATCAGTTTTATCTGCCCGTCTGCCTCTTACTAGATGCTTGGTCTGTCCTCGTTTCATGAATCTTCAGGAACCTGTAGCTCTCCTCACACTTCCTCAGGTGTGAAGCCTGGCAGGAGTCCTGGGGTAAAGGTCTAACAGACTAGGCGTGCTGGTGCACACCGGCAGTCCCAGTACTCTGAGAAGCTGACGCAGGAGGACTACAAGTCGAAACCCAACTTGTGCTAATAGTGGTTTAGTGAGATACTGTCTTGGAATAAATAATGGGCTTAGATTATAGCTCATTGCGAAGTTACCAATACAGAAAGAAGAAAAAAGGTAAAACAATTGTTTTTAGATGTGGAAACTGAGTCTTATAGCTGCTAAGTGACTTTTTTAGAGGCAGTTTTCCTGAGAAGCCTACCTTCTTTCCACTACTCCCCATTGCCCTTTTTTTTTTTTTTTTTTTTTTTTTTAGGGACTGGGGCTCAAACTCGCAGCCTTGTACTTGCCAGCCTGGCGCTTGTGCCACGGAGCTATCTCCCCAGCCCCTCCCATTGCCTTTTGCAGGCTCTGGTTCAAGAGTAGAGCATGGTTTGTCATTGGGGACTTGCATGAAGAAAAGATCATTTCCTGCTTCTCAATGCTGTGAATTTAGCCCAAGTTTGTCTTCTCCTTTTTCTGGGGAAAATAAAATTATGTAAACTACAATGAGATAGTTTTGCTTTATGGAAGTATTTGTACATAGACATTTATTCATTGAAAGGAAAAGCATGTTGGCAATGGTGGGACCTGCCTGTAACCCTAGCTCTCCAGTCAGAATCAGGGGTCACCAAGAATACAGCGCCAGCCTAGACTACAGAGAGACCTGGTCTCATAAGAAAAGAGAAGGAGCTGGCCAAATAGCTCAGCAGATTAAAGCACCTGCAGGCAGGCGCAGGGCCCGGGGATCCTTGGACCTACTGTGCTGGCCCTGCCCCTGGGGCCTGCTGAGATGGCAGTTGAGACTGGGTGAAGTGGTGCCCAACTACAATCCCAGCTCTAGGGAGGCTGTAAACAGGTGGATCACTATGAGTCCGATGTAGTAGTGAGACCCTGAATGCCCTGTAGACCCTTCCCTAAAAATACAAAAAAAAGAAGAAGGAGAAGGAGAAGAAAGGAAAAGAACTTCACTATGTAGAGAGGTAATCAAAGCACAGCAGAGTATCACTTGCAGGCTCTTGCTCCAGACCAAGCACATTCCTGAATGCTGTGTTCCATCTTCATCTTTTGCCTCCCCCTCTCTCTTGCAGCGAGCCTCATAGGAGTGGAAGGTGGAAATGCCACACGAATTGGCAGGTTTGCCAACTACCTTAGGAACCTGCTCCCTTCCAACGACCCAGTTGTCATGGAAATGGCATCCAAGGCCATTGGGCGTCTTGCCATGGCGGGGGACACTTTCACTGCTGAGTATGTGGAATTTGAGGTGAAACGAGCACTGGAATGGTTGGGTGCTGATCGCAACGAAGGCCGGAGACATGCAGCTGTGAGTGCCAGCAGGGAGGCGTGGAGCTAGGCCAGGAGCCTCCTGGGGCTTGTTTCTGTCAAAGGCTGCTTTGGTGGGCCAGGGCCCTAGGCTATGAGCTGGGATAGGGTCTGTCTGTAAGTGAGAGGATTTTGGAGTGGAATTGGAAACATCACTTAAAGCTGGGTATGGTGGTGCACACCTGCAATCCCAGCACTTGGAAGGTTGAAGCAGAATTACCGTAGTTACGGCTGTTCAGAGCTACGTGGTGGATTCAGCACCAACCTAAACTACTAGTGAGACCCTGTCCCAAACAATCAAAAACAGAAGCGGCAGTTGGTGCCTCCCAGGCAGGGCCTCCTTCAGGAGGCAGTGTTGTAAGTGGGAAGCCTGCACGTGGACGTTGGGGTGAGTCTTGGCTTTACCACTTACAGCTCTTTAACTTGGCTGTCTTTGGCTTTTAGTTTCTTCCTCTGTTTGAAAATAGTAATGAGATGAAAAGTTAAGGGGCCAGCAAGATAGCTCTGTGGTCTAAAGTACCTGCGTAGGCAAGCTTAAGCAGGCGCAGGGGACCAAGTTATGAGCGCCTGCTTAGGCAAGCTTAGACAGGCTCAGGGGACCAAGGTTCAATCCCCTGCACCACGTATCGCTCCGGTCCTGCCCTCACGGCAGGCTAAGCCAGGGGGGAAAAGAAAAAAAGGAAGTTAAACATACCTGTTCACTCAAGAAACATTTATAGATCATGTGCTATATTTTAGGAATGGTTCTAGGCTGCAGCATAGTGTATAAAAAGCATCAGACTGGTCTGTCCTTCCAGAGCTGCTGTTCCAACCGTAGCTGCTTTCTGCTTTGTAAATAGCCTAGGGTTGTGAACACCCAGAAGTGTGATGAGTTTCAGTTCTCTGGCCCCAGGCTTTCTGAGCTAGACAGGCGAGGCTTGTTCCTTCCTCCCTTGTAGCTGCTTTAGCATGACAGGAATCTGCCCTCCTGAGAGGACGAACCTCCTTCTCATTGTGCCTGTCTCTCCCAGGTCCTGGTCCTCCGTGAGCTGGCCGTCAGTGTGCCCACCTTCTTCTTCCAGCAAGTGCAGCCCTTCTTTGACAACATTTTTGTGGCCGTGTGGGACCCCAAGCAGGCCATCCGGGAGGGAGCTGTGGCCGCCCTTCGTGCCTGTCTGATTCTCACCACCCAGCGGGAGCCGAAGGAGATGCAGAAGCCCCAGTGGTACCGGGTGAGGACCTGGCTCCCTCTCAGCTGCTAGCAGAGCACATTTACCTGGGGAGTCCCCTGGTCTGAAGGGTGGCGACAGTCCTGGTCTCCACAGCCTTAGTGTCATGTTGGTTTTGGCCTGCAGTAATTTTTTTTGAATGTTCGGTGTGAATCAGTAGTTATTTTATTGCATTCAATTAAAACAAAGATCTACTGATAGTCATGTCCTTATTTTATCCATCACTAAGGATGAAAAGCAGGCCAGTTAAACTGAGCCAGTATCTTCTTATTAATGTCAGAGACGACACCTTTCTGAGATCATCCAAAAACAGGTTTCTCAGAATTAATGAAATATACTTAGGTACTGATTTAGCATTCTGAGTCTGGTGCTGATGACTGCTTCCAGGGGAACTTCAGAGGGAGGCATCTATCATAAGAGGGACCCTGAACGCATAATGTTGGATGAGTCTCTTAATTCTTCGAACCTGTCCTATTTAGCTGTTCAGTAGGGATGGCAGTGAGATCTGCCTGAGGGATTGTCGTGAGAGCTACAGGTAAACAGAGCAAGAGAGCATAGTAGTATTGTTAATGCTGCCCAGGGGACCGTGCAGGCGCTGTAACATCTCAGAACCCCGGTGTGGGCAGGGCAGTGCTGTGTGCTTTCTCACTTTGACCTCAGGTAATCAGGGCGCTCTGTCTCACCACAGCATACATTTGAAGAAGCGGAGAAAGGGTTTGATGAGACCTTGGCCAAAGAGAAGGGCATGAATCGGGATGATCGCATCCACGGCGCCTTGCTGATCCTCAACGAGCTGGTCCGAATCAGCAGCATGGAGGGAGAGGTGAGAGACCTTGCAGGGAGTCGAGGCCCAGGGGGCCTCTGAGCAAGCAGGGAGAGAGCCTGTCCCGTGGTGCTGGCACTGTGTAGGGAGAAACAGACAGGAAATGTGTAAAAAGGTGGGAGTGATTCCCTTGAAGGAAATAAAACAAGCAAACAATAGGGGTACTTGGGCTGGGGATAGGTAGGTGGAGAGTCGGGGCGGCGCCCCTTAAGGTGGCGCCCCTTAAGTAAGACCTGTATGACACAAGCTGTCATGAGCTGGCTTGGGGCTGTGTGCTAGGCAGAGGCTATGAGATGGAAGAGACCATCGCACATTGGCGGGGCCTGGCGATGCCTTGGGAGGCTGAGGCCTGAGGATCGTTGTGAGTTCAAGACCAGCATGGGCTACAAAGTGTGCTCCAGGGCAGCCTGAACTGCATAACGAGATCCTGTCTCAAAAAGATAAAAAAAAGAAAAAACCACATTGTTGTACTGGAAAAAGAGAAGTATGGCTGGTAGCCAAGAAGAGGGAAAGAGGGTGAAATGAATAGGCCTCATGGTTCCCAGTGAGCCCTGGTTTTTCCTCACTGCAGGCCAGGCACTAGAGCTGCACGCACGGGAATGGTGTGGCATCAGGCATTCCTACCAGCCGTGGCTGCTGTGGGGACGGCATATGGAAAGTTGGGAGCAGCAGCAAGAAGATGAGCTTAAGATGACAAGGTTCTTACTAGGAAGGTGGCCTCAAAGAAAAATGGAGGAATTGAGCCTGTAATGTGCATCTGACCCTGAGGGAACAAGAGAGGACATTGACACTGGGTGGCAGCATCCTCATCCCCTGTGCGAGGCTTCAACGAGCTTTTCAGGCCTCAGAGAGCAGCCACCAGGCCCTCAGTCAGCCAACACCATGTAGTTAAGAGGTGGCATTCTCACAGCTGCCACAGGAAACCACAGCACTAGCCCAGGCAGGCACAGTAGTGGCTTCATTAGGGTGGCAGTGCCGATTCAGAGAAGGCCTCCGCCTGAGCTTCCTTTTTCGAGACTTCTGTGAGTGTCTCTGGGAGTGGAATTTCACCCTGGGTTTTCTGCTTCTACAGTGGCAGCAGTTGTTGTAAAGGATGTGCCTCGGGCTGGCAAGATAGCTCAGCGGTCTAAAGCACCTGCTTAGGCAAGCTTAGGCAACTGCAGGGACTGCAGTTCGATCCTCAGCTTGCTTCGCCAGCCCCACCCCCAGGGCATGCTGAGCCAGCCATAACACAAATAAATAAAGTTTAAAAAAAAAAAAAGCTGTGCCTGACAGGTATGGCAGTGCACCCAGTAGAAAGAGGCATTTGGTCCCTGTCCTCCCTGCTCTGTCCTCCGAGCCCATGCGGCTTGGGCATGTGACAACCCCTTCAAGCCCTATTTTCCCTACCTCCCACACTTCCCTAGGGTTCTTGCCCCTTTGTTGGGTTCTTAGGGGTCTTTTAAGTGCACACGAAGGACTAGCTCAGGGCTGGATGCTGGGGGTGTTCTGGAGCCGCAGTGCTCAGCGGTTTCTTGCCCGAGTCTGGAATGGTGCTTTCCACTGTAGCCGAGGCAGCTCTGAGATTTTTGTTTCATCCCAGTAAGACAGGATGGTATCATCTACTACTTAAGCTTGGCAGATTTAAGTGAAATAGTTCCTGTCAAGGCGCTTCCTTAATCACTCAAGCAGAAGGATTATAACTTCATAACTTGCTCACTCATTCCACAGATGCTAATTGAGCGCCTAAGATACACCCAAATCGTGTTCTCTGAGTTAGACTAATGTAGCACTGAACCAAGCAGATGACATTGTAGCGGCGGGTGACAAACCACACTCAAATAACTACAAACCTGTTGTGATCAATGATAGGGTAGAAGGTGCGGTGAAGTCCAGTGGGGCGGGGCAGAAGTGTAGAGTGTGCAGATGGGTATTTGAGCACAGTCATGAACGAGATAGGAAGTCATACCAGCATCTGGGGAAGAGTGTTCTGTGGGGCTGACTCAGTGGGTATGGGGCCCTGCCGTCCAAGCACACTAGGGCCTGTGGGAGCGGCAGGAGCACCCTTGTGGGTGGGCAGAGCCAGCAGGAGATGGGGTCTGAGGAACACCTGGAGCATAGGGGCTTAGAAAGCCACTGAACAGCATCTGGCAGGTGGAATAGCTGGCCTCGTACTTTTGGCGATACTCCTGCCTCAGCCTCCTAAGTGCCAGGATTACTGGTGTACACCCCTATGCCCGGTTGGACATGTTCAGTTAGCTGCTTGTTGGGCGCATGAGTGGGATATTGAGGGAGTCGGGATTAGGAGCCACTCTCATGTGAATATTATTAGAAGTTGGAAGACTACATTAGAACCAAGCAACTAGTGTCATTGGGGAGAAGATGGCTCCGTGAACCTGAGATGAAGAGGAGCTGAGGGAGCCTGGGAAGGAGCAGCCAGAGAGGCTGAGGCAAGGAGCCAGCGGAAGGAAGGGTCCCAAAGGAGGGGAACGTGGCAGCTAGATCGAATGCTGTGACTGTATCCCATTCACGGTGAGGCTCTCAGTATCTGGCAGCCTAAAAGCCAGTGGTGACCTTGGTAAGAACAGTAGACAAGACTTGCTGAAAAATGAAAATGTGTGTTGAGAGTTTGGAAGTTCAGAAAACTCATGTTTTTCAGTTTGCGCTGTTGGAGGATGAGTTATTAAGCAGTCCTTGGAGAACGGGTGATGCAGCTCTCTGCCAGTCAGCGTACCCTCCTGTGGACTAGGATTCTGAGGAAATTCTTATCCAGTTTTCTGCATAGGTTTCTGGGGACAGAAAGAGACCACAATTTCCTTAATAGATAATGGCATGGGGCTGCCGCTCACCTGTGCCGTGATCTTAGGTCTGTGGCCACAGCGGTTTGCAAATCAGCCTTCCCAAACCTGGCAGGAAAATGACCCAGGGAGCTGCTGTCCCCATGTGGCTTCCTTGCTGGTGAGTTGGTGGTGCTTTCCTGTCTGTGTTATAACAAAAGCAGGTCCCCCACAAGGCTGGGAGCAGCAGACCTCGAGGTGAAGGCCGTCGCCCTCCACTCTGGCAGAGTTACACAGGATTGGGCAAACGTAGAGCTCTGTAGACTCCACAGTGCCCTGGTCGATTGCCACCCATACATAAGATTGATTGTTTTCTTCTTCTTCTCTCCTCGTGTAGCGTCTGAGGGAAGAGATGGAAGAAATCACACAGCAGCAGCTGGTGCACGACAAGTACTGCAAAGATCTCATGGGCTTTGGGACGAAACCTCGCCACATTACCCCCTTCACCAGCTTCCAGGCTGTGCAGCCCCAGCAGTCCAACGCCTTGGTAGGGCTGCTGGGGTACAGCTCCCACCAGGGCCTCATGGGGTTTGGGGCGTCCCCCAGCCCCGCCAAGCCCACCCTGGTGGAGAGCCGGTGTTGCAGAGACCTGATGGAGGAGAAGTTTGACCAGGTGAATACCAGAGGCCCCCTTGCCCTGGGCGCCTCACTTCCCTTCCTCTGCCAACCCTTTATCCTTCCTCTCTCAGGTGTGCCAGTGGGTGCTGAAATGCAGGAATAGCAAGAACTCGCTGATCCAAATGACAATCCTTAATTTGTTGCCCCGCTTGGCTGCATTCCGACCTTCTGCCTTCACAGGTGAGGACGTCTGCGGGAGACATCATTACCGCCTAAGGAAAATCAAACAGGAGAGGTGATTCCAGAGCACACTCTTCACACTGCAGGGACTGCTGATGCGGGGCCTAGTCTGGCTTCGCAGCGTGTCTGGTTTTCAGTTAATGTCTGAGGCAGCAGACAGAGGAACGCTCAGAATGGGAAGGGAGGAAGGCAGGTCTTGCCCAAGCGAGTGCTCTGTGTGGAAGTCAGCAGGTACACGAACGAGACCTGACAAGGGGCGGTTTCAGGCAGAGGCTGTGCAGCAGCAGCCAGCAGGGCCAGTGACCGTCCTGCTTCTGCCACTGTGGTCGCTGAGCTGCCTTGCCACGCATACGAAGGGAGGACTGGGTGTTTCGGAGGTAGATTCGGGTGTGGACTCCCATGTCCTCACCCTGGCCTCTGGGCAGTGGGACTTCCTGGCCATGGAAGCTGCCCCTGCTTAGATACCTGTGCTTCCCCGGCCATCCCTGCATTTCTGCAGCTGCAGTGTTCTTTGTGGCATTCCACTATGGAAGGACTTTGGCATCAGATCTAGGGTGAATCCTTCTTCCTTAGTTCCTAAGTATCAGGTTTTGAACAGGTTGTGTGGAATCCACTTGGTGACTCGTAAATTCGAGTAACAACCCCTGCCTCCTAAGATGCGTGGCGTGAGTGCCTGAGTTCCTGCAGTGCCTGGCAGAGTGATCTCTAATAAGTGGAAACCGTTCTTGCATTATTAATGCCTCCTTGAGCTTCCTCAAACCTATTTTGGAAGTGAGGCAGACACATATATTATACTCCAGTTGTCTGTTCATATTTAATGTCCTCTCCCTCTTACCTCTTGGGTAAGAGACCCTGCCTCAAGCATCTTTGTGCTTCACTGTGGCGCTCAGTAAGCACTCAGAACCTAACAAAAAGCAATCACCTGAATGGAAGGCCAGCCCGACCCTCAGCAGCTGCCATTCCGTGGCACAGAGTCAGTTCACACCACGCAGCCCAGTTGAAGCCATCAGAGAAGCCTCACTGACTAGGTGTTAACCAGGCTATGTGTATGGCGTAGAACATGTTAGCATTTGACAAGGACAAGACAACTAGTCACAAAATCACTGAACAAGAGAGAGCTGACAGAACGGAAAGCACCTGCAGTTCTTCATTTTTCCATTCTTCCTGGGTGGTACCCAGCACATCTTAATGACCAGATGTGCCTCTGCTCAGTAGAGCTTCAGGTGATGGCGGGTTTAAAGTCTGTAGTTCAAAAGGAACTCATAACTAGGCCAAATCGGATCAAAGTCTGGCACATTGTGGAGCAGTTACTGTGATCCATTGGAAAGGCTGCATAGCAGCAGGGTACAGAGAGGGTCCCTGGGTCTGTCCTTCTGATGTGGGCTTGTTGTTTTATTAAACAATATGTCAGTGAAACTTAGTCTGGGGTCCCCTCCCAGTTTTCATTACCTAAGTGCCATTTGTTTAAAGCTTTCAGTACAAAGCCAGTGCTTGAACTTTCTGGTCAAACAACCTTTTGAATAACAAAAATGCCTCAAGACCAGGTTGGAATCTCTTCAATGTCAGATTCCTGCCCTCCTACTTAGGATGCAAAATCTAGAGAAGGAAATTATACTCTAGACTCAAGCTCTTCCTGCAGAAATGCAGACCCATAGGTAAAGAAATCATTTGTCTTGTCGGATCACCACAACTTTCGAGATGTGCCCCCTCGGCCTTCCATTTCTAAGCTGCTGCGTGTGCCTTGCTGTCGGCACATAGGGCTGTGAGGGCAGGCGTGTCTCATGGGAACGTGCCGGCTGGGAGTCTGGCTCACGTTCCTCAGCATCTGTGCCTCCCTAGTGGACATGTGATCTTGACCCGGCTGCTGTAGCTTAAGTGTTCCTAGGCTGGGACTCGGGGCTGGCATGGATGGGTGAGAAGAAACAGAGAGAGACACAAGAATTGGGAAGTTGTAGCCTTCAGAGGAGAAATGCTTCTGATTCTGTGGCCCAGGAATTGCCTACCCTTGCATGGTGGCTTGGCGTATATAAACTTAGTAAAGTACACGCGTGGCTTTCCAAACTGCAACCTAAATCTTACTCTATTTAATGCTTTAGCTATAGCCAAAACCTCTAGGTAATAGCAAAGTGATTTTCCGACCAAAGCTGACTGGAATGGCCTAGTTGTACATAGTATTCCATGTTCCTCTAAACTTCATTATAATGTAAAATCAAAATTGCTTAGATGTATGTTTGTTTTTAAATAAGTTTTAACATTTTTAACCCACTTGCCCTTCTTTCTTTTAAAGTACTGGGGACTGAACCCAGGAGTGTTCTACCACTGAGCTACAAACCCAGCCTTTTTTCAGTTTTGAGATGGGGTCTTGATAAATTGCCCAGGCAGGTCTTGAACTTGTGACCTTTCTGTTTCAGCCTCCCAAGCAGCTGGGATTACAGATATGTGCCACTACACCTGACTAAACAAATATTTCATATATTTTTAAACAAAAGTAATCTTCTCTTCAGAAGTAATCCTAATGGGAACAATTATGTGATACTTGTTTGGAGGCCTTTTAATTTTTGGGAGTATTTTCAAGGGAAGAACGACTTACATTTCTAATATTTCCAAAAAATTTATTCTGGGAGTGATGGAGTGATTATCTAGTATAAGATATCCTTTAAAGTATATCCTCTAAATTTTTGACATCTTTCTCAAGAGGCTCCCCCTGCCCCTTCGTTTCCTTTTCTTTCTTCTTCAGCAGTGATGCAGATTGAACCCAGACTACTCTACCCCTGAGCTACATCCCTAGCCCTTTTTATATTGAGACAGGGTCTTGCTAAATGGCCCAGGCTGGCTTCAATCTTGTAGTCCTCCTGCCTCAGTCTCCTGAGTAGCTGGGGTTACGGGCACGTGCCACCACAGCTGGCTAATTTATTCTTACATTGTGTGTTCTGTGGGATCACTGAGCTTGAGCCATCTACTCTTTCTAGATACCCAGTATCTTCAAGATACCATGAACCATGTCCTAAGCTGCGTCAAGAAGGAGAAGGAGCGTACGGCGGCCTTTCAAGCTCTGGGACTACTTTCTGTGGCTGTGAGGTCCGAGTTTAAGGTCTACCTGCCTCGTGTGCTGGACATCATTCGAGCAGCCCTGCCCCCTAAGGACTTTGCCCACAAGTGAGTGTCTGTCAGAACTTCTCTTTCCACTCCATTAGTTTGCTGTTTTTTTTTTGGTTTTGTATTTTTAGGGAAGAGTCTACAGGGTGTTCAGGGTCTCACTACTAGATTGGACTCAGTGATCCCCCTGTTTACAGCCTCCTAAGAGCTGGGATTGCAGGTGTGTGCTAGCACACCCAGCCTCAATGCTGTCTCATCGCATCCTGAGGCCATGGATTAAACCACCGGTCCCTGCGCCAGGTTGCAGGCACTTTAATCCGCTGAGCTATTTGGCCAGCCCTACTCCATTAGTTTGGAGAGCAAGGATGCTCCTGCCCTATTCTGTGAAGCTTAAGTCCATCCTCTGCCCTTATACTTCTGGTGTAGCAGACTGATTAAAGAACAGCACTTCCTCTGTTGATTTCTAGCCTTTTCCCAGTGAAATGACAAAGTGTAAATGCTGGGGGAAGCTGCATACCTGAGAACAAGTCAGATGCCAGTGTTGTTTTCCACATTAATACATGTGGGGCTCTTCTGACATTGCGATGTCTGCTTTTGATGGAACTAAAGCAAGGAATCATTGGCCAAAACTGAAGGGCCCTTACAGAGTATCTTTATCCTGATTTCTAAAGTTCAAGTTTCTCCATCTCTTGAACCTCCCAATGAATAAAACACGAGAAAATTTTTGGCACCTGGCCAGACCGAGAGGCCAGCATGTCTTGGCTCAGGCGCAGAAGTCAGTGTTAATAGAGCTGTGTGTGTGTATTTCCCTATTTGATTTGCAAGGACTGCTTTGGTGAATTAATAAGCTCCACCCATTCTAAAGCCCAGAGTTCCCATCAGAAAAAGAAGAATTTCTTTTCATATTATGGCTGTTCATTGTCCTCTCATCCCTGAGGAACACATTGATCTTAAATAGGTACCTTGGTCAGAACTGTACTATCCCACATGTAGTGCCTCTGAATTCCAAAAGGGACCATTGGCCAAGGCAGTAAGACACATTACTGCCCTCTGCTGGACAGTCGTTATAAGTATTCCCATCTGTAGTGATTGTGCGGTCGACAACCTGCCTTCCCACAAGTTCTGGCCCTGCCTGAGCAGCCTGCCTTCTTTCCTGCAGGTGTTCTTGCAGTAGTGCTGCAGAATGTCGCTGTGTCTAAACTAGCCACTCTTTCTGTGCAGGAGGCAGAAGGCAATGCAGGTGGACGCCACAGTGTTCACGTGCATCAGCATGCTGGCGCGAGCCATGGGGCCAGGCATCCAGCAGGACATCAAGGAGCTGCTGGAGCCCATGCTGGCAGTGGGCCTGAGGTGGGTACCAGGAAGCCAAGCCTGCCCTGTCTCGGTGAGCGCAAGGTCAGCCACAGTGGCATGACTGCCTTAGAAGACCAAGGTGGGGCTGCTTGCACACTGATTTGAATAGACCAGAGAGCTCAGACTAAACACACAGGCCAGTTTTCAATTCCGCTTTCATCACTGGCTGGCTCTGCAGTTTTGACTAAATTATTTCTTTGAGCCTCAATTTCTCATCTCAAAAGTGGGCACAACAGAAAATCCTGTTTTCTAAGGTTGCTATAGGGATTAATTGACAGAGTTCCTGAAACAGCTGTTCGTAGCTTATTCTGTGGGAAGTGCTCAATAAATGTTTATAGCTGTAGTTTTTTATGTGTTTGGTACAGTGTCTCACTATGCAGCTGGTACTCCTAGTGATCCTCCTGTTTTCAGCCTCCCCAGTGCTGAAATTACAGGCGTATGCCACCACGCTGGGACTTCATGGCTAGCTCTGTGTGCCTGGGAACGGGGCTGACATGGCATATGGTGCCTGGGGTCAAACCCCAGTCCCTGTGCTTGCCGAAACAGGTGCTTAGTCTGCTGAGCTATCTTGCCAGCCCTCGTAGCTATAGTTTTAAGTAAATTTATTTAGTTTTTCATCTATTAAACAATGATGATGCTCATGATTATTTTCTCACATTGTTATGGAGACTTGGCCTTCTCTAGTGGTGAATTATATCAACAAGTTCTCTTGTGGTGAAGATACAGACACTCAGGTTGTCCTGAAGTCTGAGAGCGGCCAACGGGAGCTGCCCTGGCCCACATGTGACTACTCTCCTTCCCCTCAGTCCTGCCCTCACTGCTGTGCTCTACGACCTGAGCCGCCAGATTCCCCAGCTGAAAAAGGACATCCAGGATGGGCTGCTGAAGATGCTGTCCCTGGTGCTTATGCACAAACCCCTCCGGCACCCTGGCATGCCCAAGGGCCTGGCCCACCAGCTGGCTTCCCCTGGCCTTGCTGCCCTACCTGAGGCCAGTGATGTGGGCAGCATCACTCTTGCCCTCCGAACTCTTGGCAGCTTTGAATTTGAAGGTGAGAGATTGTAACAGCTCTTGGCAGGATAGTGAGTGACACCAGGCATCAGGAAAAGGGATGAGGGGACCTCGAATTTCTGGGTCTCGCCAGTGTCCTCAAGACAGACATGAATTCTGTAGTAGCTCCCTTTCCCACCTCTTTCCATGTGGTGTGAATGCCTGCTGTTTGCTTCTCTGTTTGCTCCTGAGTTTAAGGGTGGGTGGTACTCAGGGAAAGTATGCATCAATCTGAGGAAGCAGTGCTTCAGAGAAGCAGTCGGGACTGCCGGGCTTCCCACTGGGCTATAGCTGAGGTGGTATTTAATGCCTTAAAGTGCATAAGCCACGACTTTGGAGATTCTCCATTCCTAGGGTGGTATAAAGTTCGGGAGTGCTGTATAGTGTGGTTCACTTTGGAGTTCTAAACAGCAGATAAAACCAGGTTAATACATGAGGAGGTCTGTTTGAGCAGGAAACATGGATACTATTGAAATTTAACGTGTAGGTAAGACCGGTCAGGACTACCGAGAAACAAGCAAGTACAAAAAGTTTAAACCGGCTTTCTGGAGACTTTGTTGTGGTTTTTTTGGTTTTGTTTGTTTTTGTTTTTGTTTTTGCTATGTACTTCAAGTTGGCCTTGAACTCACCATGTAGCCCAGGCTGACTGCAAACTTGAAATCCTCCTGCCTCAGCTTCCCAAGTGCTAGAAAAATAGGCATGTGGCAGCACGCCCACCTGCTCTCTGGAGATTTAAAGCCACCCTTGGTTTTCTTGTCACAGTTTCTCCTCTTACATTAACATTTATGATAATTTATTCCTAATCAATAGAAAGCAGCTATGTCTAAATCTAGCGTACATCAGATACTTTTACGGTATTTGAATCTGGGAACTAAAATCGATGAGGTAAACTTGTTCCGAAATTGTTTTGAGTTTGGGTCAAAAAATACATTCTTTGGATGTAATTTAGAAAGGGTTCCAGGGAAAGATGGCTTTTTTCTGACTCCCTGAGCCTCTCATCCCCTTTATCTTTCTGTTGCTGGAAGCCATCTGTAACCCCTTTAAGAGTTCAAAGTTTGATCAGTGACTTATTAGAAATAAATCAAATAGCCACAAAATGAAGAATACAGTTAGTAAATTACAGACCTGCCTGGTCAAAGCAGCAGTGTTGATTCTGTTTTCTTTGTTTTGGATCCAGGCCACTCCCTGACCCAGTTTGTCCGCCACTGTGCGGATCATTTCCTGAACAGCGAGCACAAGGAGATCCGCATGGAGGCTGCCCGCACCTGCTCGCGCCTGCTCACCCCCTCCATCCACCTCATCAGCGGCCACGCTCATGTGGTTAGCCAGACCGCCGTGCAAGTGGTGGCTGATGTGCTCAGCAAACTGCTCGTGGTTGGGATAACTGATCCTGGTAACGTTTACAGACAGATGCAGTGGGGGAGTGTCTTAGTGTCTTACTTTTCTTTCATTGGTGAGACAGAATACCTGACACCCAAAGTTAAAGGGAGAAAGGTTTTTTTGTCTCACAGTCTGTAATCCATACTCAGCTGGCTCCAAGGCCGACTGGCTCGTTGCAGAGAGGCAGCTGTTCGTGGTGATGGGAGACAAGAGGTTAGAAACAAGTCTCTTTCTGCCCATTTATTGTATCCAGACTGCTGGTATTAGGGTCATGCCAGTCCAATCAGTGGACTGATGCAACAGTCACCCAGCCTTATTCCCAGTATACTTATTTTGGGTTATTTATCTTTATATTATGGCCAGCTCAGTCTGCCCTGGGGGTGGGGCTGGTGCAGCATGTGGTGCTGGGGATTGAACCGTGATTCCTGCGGTTGCCTAAACTTGCCTAAGCAGGCGCCTTAGACCGCTGAGGTATCTCACCAGCCCCCCAGTATACTTAATCCCAGCATTGAACCACAAGTCAGTCACTTTAGATACAGCTATCTCTGAAAAAGCTCCATCTAAAAGTGCATATGGCTTTGGGGGGACACCTAGACACAAACTGTAGCAGGGAGTCAGGAGTTTGGGGCAGTAGGAAGCAGCTACTTTTATTTTATGCCCTCTGTAGAGAGCTTCACCTTCAAAAAGCTGATGTTCAGCTGGTTGTGGTATCACATACCTGTACTACTAGCACTCAGGAGGCTAAGGCAGGAGAATTGCTGTGTGTTAAAGACCAGCCTGTGCTACATAGTGAGTTCAAAGCCAGCCTGAATTACATAGCTAGACCCTGTCTTAAAGGAAAAAAAAAAAAAGACCAAAAAGCTGGTGTTCAGCTATCATAAAATAACCTGTCTTTAATTCTTTTGCCTTTCGTCCTGTGAAAAGAGATAAGAAAGGATGTAAGAGTAGATGAGAGGAAGGGATCTGGAACCCACCCAGCAGGCTGGAAAGGACTCGAGGGATGGCCTCATGAAGAGGGGTTCAAAAGCTCCTTTGCTTTTGCAGACCCTGACATCCGCTACTGTGTCTTGGCATCCCTGGATGAGCGCTTTGATGCACACCTGGCCCAGGCAGAGAACTTGCAGGCTCTGTTTGTGGCCCTGAATGATCAGGTGTTTGAGATCCGGGAGCTGGCCATCTGCACTGTGGGCCGGCTGAGCAGCATGAACCCAGCCTTCGTCATGCCTTTCTTGCGCAAGATGCTCATCCAGGTAATGGGGCGACAGTCAGACCTGCTGTGGGGAGGGGACTCCCAATGTGAGCTTTGTGGGGAAGGACAGTTGAGGACAAGGACTGAGATACCTGATGAAGCCTCACTTGGCTACCAGGGTCCATCTGTTTCCTGGCTTTGCAACTACAGCTCTAGGGTTGCCATCTCATGAGCCTCATGTCAGTGACCCCAGTGTGCTTCCACGTGCCAGGCTAAGCGCTCATGCAGCTCTTTTCTTCCTGGCAAGGCACCAGCAACCCCTTTTCCTGGCCTCTCTGTGCTCACTTAGGTGGTGCCAGGCTGCGGCATCTCCTATCCTACTCTCCTGCTCCTGTTACCCATGCCCATTCGAGCCCCAGAGGCCATCTCGTGTTAAGAACGATAACATTTGGATGTGGCACCAACATTTCTTTTACAGTCCTTGACCTTGCTCTGGGGCTCTTAGCTTTTATTCTTAAATAAGGACATGCCAAGTTACACAGCAGCCCAGAGGACTATCAGGTTTCCATTGCTTCTAAATGTAGTAGAATGTTCAGTTCCTGCTGAAAGCTGGCTCCTTGTTAGCGATGTCAAGTCCAGTCCTTCATGCCTCAGTTCATGTCCAGCTACCTCTTCCAGCCCTCTGTGATTCAGCCGGTCATTTCCTGTCCGCTCCTTCACCCTGCCCCCACGTTGCCT
>PVKN010018839.1:0-11353 GCA_004027915.1 Capromys pilorides | reverse complement strand
TGGATGAAGATTTCAGTCTCTATTTGGGGAAAGGCTGGGTTGTCACCAACACTTACTGTATGTTCACTGAGTACTGAATGTGTACCTTACTCCCACAGCTTGATGGCATTCCCACCCTTCTGAAGAGACTCCTATGGTACCCATTTAACAGGCCAGCAAGGTGATACCTGTTGAGATGTCTGACCCACTCAAGGTCACCAGCTAGGAAAGGTCTGAGCAGTGAGGGGCTCTCCTAGGAGAACTGGGATCTGTTGTGGATATAAAAAATGTGACGAAGTGTAAGATTCAAAAATAAAAAAAATCAAGCCCTTACCTGATTTTTTTTAAATAGTAAAGCTAATATTTATTTATTACACCATGACTTAGAATACTAGAAGTATTGGGAATTAAGTTGAAAATAAAATTTCTTTGTAAAAAAAACTTATTATGCGTCATTTGAATAATGCTTGCCTTCTAGTATAACTCATGCTATAAACAGAGCATTTTTCTCTCTGAGCAGATTGTCACACTCCTTTTCTTTAATGGTTGAATAGCTTGATCTCTAAATTTTGTTTTTAATTGACGTGTGGTAATTGCACACATAAGCCAGGCGCAGAAAGACAGACTCCACACAATCCCGCGCAGGTATGGAATCTGTCTGCCGGAGCTGCTCTCATGAAAGCAGAGTGCAGAAGGGTTGCAGAGAGGGCGGGTGGGCGGGAGTTCTGGTGGAGGAATGAGGGCCCATGTGCTGAGCCACAGTAGCATGATGAGGGCTGGGAACACTGTATTGAATATTTCAAAAACAGCTAGGAGAAAAGTCAACTGTTCCTGGCTGGTGATTTGGCACTCCTGTGGTGTGTGATGGCTCATAGGCAGCATCCAAAGTCCTTGACATAGCCTGCATGGAGCTCTGTACCCTGCCTCAGTCCCTCTCCTCAACCAGCTTCATTTCCACACCCCAGCACTGTGGCTCACATACCAGAGTGGCTTTCAGATGCTCAGTGTGCGGTTGCCTTCTCCCTGACCCATGCTCTGCTGTGTCCTTCTGACCCTGACATATTAGCTCCTCTTTGACATCTCAGCTTGTCTGGATTCCTTGCATGTCTGGATTACTTTGGGGCTTGGTTTCCTGGACCCTTTGCCTCACTCTTTTCTCCACACTGCATTTCAAGTCTGTTCTCTTATGCATGTCTTGCTGGAAAGTCTTCTACATCCTCAGTACATTCCGTGCATCACAAGGGCTGAGCAAGTTTTGGTGGAATGAATGGGTGCCCCAGAGGCCTCCCCACTGGACTTGTACTTGGAGCTTTCCTTGCCTCTTTCTCGCCCTTCAATGTCTTTTTGCTTTGTAATGGTGTCTTTAATTTGCTTTAACTGATAAAAAGATCAACTTAATAAGCTAGTATCAACAGCTATTGATTTGCCCATCCATCCACCCACCCACCCACCCACTCATTCATCCATCCATCCATCCATCCATCCATCCATCCACCCATCCACCTACCCACCTACTCATCCATCCACACACCCACTCATTCATCCATCCATCCACCCATCCACCTACCCACCTACTCATCCATCCATTCATCCATCCACACCCACACTCATCCATCCATTCATCCATCTACCCACCTACTCATCCATCTGTTCATCCATCCACACCCCACTCATTCATCCATCCATCAACACCCACTTGTCCATCCATCCATCCATCTACCCACCCACCAACTCATCCATCCACCCATCATCCATCCATCCATCCATCCATCCATCCATCCATCCATCCAACCATCCTCCAGTTCATGTGCCAAGTCCTCTGCATCTGCTGAGCTCATAGGAGTGAGCCAATACATGCCATCAAGCACTCTTTGGAGCCTACAGTTCAGCAAGGGAGAGACATAAACCAGATCCTCATGCAAAAGGATAATGTCAAATAAATAAGTGCTCCATGAGGTGAACTGTAGCTCTGAGAGACTTTTGTAATGAAATCTGACCCAAACAGGTTGTACATTTGGGGTTTCCTGAGAAAGGACTCATGAGCTGAGCGCTCGAATAAGCAGAGGACCAAAGCAAGGGCAGGAGAGAGTATAGAATTCCTAACAGAGGGAATAGCATGTGCAAAGGCCCTCTGGCTGGGCAGATGTAGTTTTTACAAGAAAGTTTTAGAAGCTAGCCACAGTGGCTGGAGTATAGGATGGTAAGTATTCTCAATGAGGCAGAGGGGCATACAGGTCTGATTGGGGGCAGGCCATGGTGAGGATTCTGGTCTTGTACATTTGGACCCCTCAGAGTCTTATCACGGAGGCTGCAGGATGGAAACCCCAGTGGAGTGGAAGTGTTCACTCCATCGGACTTATGCAAGGCTCCCACCTACTCTGCAGCCTCCTGCCTCTCCTGCCAGTCTCGGTATACACAGGAGCTACAGAACTTCACATTGCACAGTGGAAGGTGGAATGCTCAACACAAGCCCCCAGGTTCCTGGCAGAAGGAGCATAAACAGACATGCCTCACTCATTGATGTACCGCATAGGGCCTTTCCTATGCCTTCATGCTGGTCAGGCATGTGACAGTGCTGTGTCGTAGCTTGGGTTCCAGCTTTCCATACCTGATGGTAAGTGATCTAAAAATAGGGGAAAATGAGGAAGCCACAGCCCACATGGTAATTTTCATTTCTAAATAAAATTATGTTGACAGAGACACCAGAATGGTGGTCCACATCGTGGACTGACAGATGGTTACTGGGATGGTATTGTGATTAAGTTTATGGGACTGACTTCCATTGCTGAGAGGGAAATCTGGGATCCCAGGCCCCATATCTGTGTTCCACCCTCCTCCTCTTCCCTCAGCAGAGCTTGGGAAGTTGGATCATCTCCTGCAGCAGTACTGAGAAGGGCCCAGCCTCTCCATGGTATGAGCAGCCACCTGTAGCGAAATGTTCCCATGCCTTATTTTGATCTCATCTAAGGCTCTCTCTGCATTGGGAAGTGGGGTGCAGGTGGAGGATTCTTATACTGGCATTTTTCATTCAACAGCTGGAACTACAGACATTTTCAAACCAGAAGAAGAAATCAAGCTTGAGCATGAGTTACAAAGCAAGTCCATCTCCTTCTAGGTTCTCCCTGGGACCTGTGCAGGGAGCCTGTGAGCAGGGAGAGTTTTCAGTGCAACTTTCATCTTTCTGGTTTTTCTCCCAGAGTCTACAGGGATTTCATAAACATTATGTTGCTCAATTTCAATTCAATGGCACCGAGTGGTTCCAATGTGTTCTAATTACTAAGACATAAATGATTTTGGGTGCACTTTTGTCTATCAGGCTGCTGATTTATACCTCCCTGGGACTGTGATGTTCTGCTCCATTGATTTCTTCTAAGACTCTTCAGAGGTGTATTTATTGTAGATGATCCATTTCCCTGTTCATTTACTCTCTGATTTTTCAACACTTTCATTTCCCGGTTGTCAACACTCCACCCCTACTTTCCGTGCATATTCTGTACCAACAGCAAGAAGACACCTTTATCAAGTGCTTACTAAATTCAGGCCCAAGTACTCTGGGCCATGGGTGAGTGGAGACACACAAATTACATTTAAAATAGTTTCTGCCAATGGCGTGCTTACCATTCAGACAAAGGGACCCATCCATGCAGACTCCTGGGACACTACAGAGAAGGGAGGATATTGGAGACCATACTAGATGGTGTGTGAGAGGCAAGGAGAGATGGTCAGAGTCAAAACTCGATGTCCATAGGGCTGGTCAAATAGCTCAGTGGATTAAAGTGCCTGCAAACAGGTGCAGGGGCGGGGAGTTCAATCCTGCCGTGCTGGCCCCACCCCCAGGGCACGCTAAAACAGTGATTGAGACTGGGCCTGGTGGCACACACCTGTGATTTCAGCTCTTGGGAGGCTTTAAACAGGTGGATCACTAGGAGCCCAATCTAGTAGTGAGACCCTGAATGTCCTGTAGACCCTTCCCTAAAATAAAAACAAATGAAGCAAAGCAGAACAAAAAACTTGGTGTCCATGCTGCTGGGGTGGTGGGGATGGTTGGGGGACTCAGCTGGCAGGGGGTTTTGTTGCCAAGTCTAGAGAACAGCCTCTTGATTTTGCTCCTGTGTGTTGATAGATCCCTGGGCTTTAGAGACCAGGTACTGTGTGCTGCTTACACACCGTGCCCAGAAGACAGCTCTGCCCATCTGAAGAGCCACCTTCTGAGCCTTTATTAAATTGTTCCTAGTGTCATGGTGGGGACAGGAGGGACATGTGGCTATCTATCGCAGGAAGCTCTGCAAGCTGCCAGCTGTCAGACCAGAATATGGAGTTCCTGGTGCACTCTATTCTCACTGCTCCTTGAGCCTCTGTTTTGCCATCTGTAAAACAGCATATCCTGTCTTGCTGGGCAGTATCTGTGGATTGAGGATCTACTGTGTGCCTGGGTAGGGCAGACCCACATTTTGTGGGACTTGATCAGTTTGGTGGTTCTGCCTAGCTATGTTTCCTTCCCTGAATGGGAGCCCACTAAGGTCAGCAGTGGTCTCCAAGCTATTAGGACCTTTCCCTCCAGAAAATCAGTCTGGGCCTCTGGCTTTTGGCTCTGAACCTGGGAAGGGAAGACAAGAGCACATGACACCTGGTGGCCATTCCCAGGAGCTGCGCTCCTGCCCAACCCCCAGGAGGAGGCTGCTCTCCTCCATCCTGGTGAGCTGGTGCTGGTCCCCAGAGGTCCCGGGTTGGATTAGCATCTGTTACTGTTGCCTTGGTGATCCCCAAGGTGATGCCACGGTGAACATAGGACTTCTGGACAGTAGTGCTCTTCACTGTCATTGCCCCACTTTCTTTCTGCTCTTCCCACCTCCCCTTCCTTTGCATCTCTGCCATTTCCCATTTCCTCTCTGCTTTTCCTCCCTCCAGGCCCCTTGCCCCCACCTATCCCCTTCCCCTATCTTCTGCCTCCCTCTACTCCCTCTTCTTCCCTTTTTTCTTTTCCTTACCCTGCCTTTAACTGAGTCTGGCCTTCTGAGGAAGCTGTCCCTGGTCTGGTGGTTGGGGAAAGGGTGATGAGTTTCCCGATTTCCCCACTGGCTGCTCATTCTTGGAGGCCCATATGCACTCAGTGCATGCCTCTGGATGCCACCTGTGTGCCACACATCTGCACGGGCTCTATTTTTGGCCTTGACTCCTGAACATTTGGAACAAGTCATTCTTCTCACTTCCCTCCCTAGGAATCCTGATCACTCTCAGAGCAACTGATGTGTTAATCTGCAGAACCAGAGGGGAGTTTCCTTACCTTATGCCTGAGCGTTCATGGAGGGCTTCCTGCTCCAGCCTCCTTTGACCACTGAGGGAAGTGGGTGCTCAGCAGTCAGTGCCAACCTGTGTTGGCAATGGGCATGTCCTCCCTCTTTGGGGACATTCTGTGCACAGCAGTGTTTCTTACAGCCCAGAAGTCTTAGCACCAACATGTGGCAATAGTGTGCAAAATGTTTTCACATTCATCAACTCTTAGCAATCCTGTTACTAGAGTAGCCTTTGACTGTAGGGATTCATTAAAAAAGAATCATTTCCAGGCTATGTTTCTGGAAGCCTGTGGTCTGTCCTGGGCGTGCTGTTTCTCAAGATTCCTAAGTCAAGGTTGGGAAAGGGAAATAAGGATTGCTGCCTGGTTGGCTGTTTCAGAGCTGAGGTTGGTCGGCTAGTGATGTCACAAGACAGGAAAGATGCTAGGAGTGGCATGGGTTTATCCAGGATCATAGAAGGGGACTCACTTATTTGCCATCTACCAAGCTGCCAGCATCAAAGCCCTGGAGTACATTAGGTACTCAGTCAATGGGAAGTGGCTTCAAAAGTTGAGGTGCACCTTGCAAAGCCTGAGAAACACATGTGTGCATTGGCAGAGGGTGAAAGCATTTGCAGTGTCACCTCATCTCCGGTCCCCATGTCCAGAGAAGAACATCTTCCCTGCCTAGAAGTCTGCCACAGTCCCCCTGATCAGAGTCACCTTCTTAAGCTCCTCAAGCTCTCCTCAGTAAGTTACTTGATCTGTTTTTTATTATTTTATTATTACTTTTTATTTATTTTAGGGAAGGGTCTACAGGGTGTTCAGGGTCTCACTGTTAGACTGGACTCCTAGTGATCCACCTGTTTACAGCCTCCCAAGAGCTGGGATTACAGAAGGGTGCTACCACGCCCAGTCTCAATTGCTGTCTTAGTCTGCCCCAGGGCTAGGGCTGGCATGGCAGGCAGGGGATAGAACCCAGACCCCTGAGCCTGCTTGCAGGCACTTCAATCCGCTGAACTATTTGGCTGGTCTGTTTTTGAATTTCTTATCATTACATCCTGGCTTGGTGTGCACATCTGTACCCTTACTGTGGAATGGCTCCAGGGGCATCTGCATGTGCCCAGACTCATTGAATTGTGTGCATTCAGTGTGTGCAGGTCCTTGTATGTTGATAAAGCTATTTCAGAAATTTATATCCCATTCTGTGGGGTTTGTAGAGGAAAAAAAGAAGAAAAGAAAGTAAAAGGAATGAATCCTGGCCTACTTAACTTACTGCATGTCTGAGACTATCATCCATGTGGCATGCTGTTGACAGATTTGAACTTGCTCTTGGACTAACTGTCCTCTCCTTCACATCCTTATTTGGAGCCATGGTGAGGGCAACTCAGGAAGGTCACTCAGGTAGGCTTCTCTTATAGGCTTTGCTTTTGTATTACAGGGTGCTGTTTGGTGTGTTCTTTGCTAAGCCTGGACCCAGGGTGTGTGAGATCCACCACCAGTGCCCCTCCGTGGTTGGATAGGACCATGGGATCCCAAGGGGTATGGGCCACTGGATCAGGGATGTCACCAAGTGCTCCAAGACATTTGGTTTTGGGGAGATGGAGCTGTTCAGAAGGTGCTGGGCTGTTACCCTTGGACAAGACAGAGCGTGTGACTACGTGTATGTCACTCCTTCATGCCAGTTACCTGAGGACACTCTGCAGTCTGTGAGACATCCAGAGGGTGCCCCTTGAGGCTTCAGTGGGAAGCAGAGCCATCCCCACTCCTTCTGCACTACGGTCTTCAGCAGCTGAAGGACAGGTCCCCTGCCCACACCCCTGTGGGCTCCCACATTGATGCAAATCACCCCAGTCATGGTCTGGAAAGCACCCAGGGAGGTGCATGTTCAACATGAAGAGATGAGTGGAAGGGGGGTGTCAGTGACTGAGGGCTCTGGCCCCGTTGCTCTCCAAAGTAAGCTTGATTTCCTGACCCTTCCTGGCCCAAACCCCAAGACTTCACTCCCAATCCAGGCTGTTAGGAGGGAGCAATCTTATCTGTTTGCCTTGCACTTCAGAGCAATTGGATTGGAAATCTCACCAGCCTGCTTCCAGACAGAGCTTTTCCATCAGCTGTGATGACCCTCAGGCAGGGAGAGTTGCTTTCCTTTACACACCATTAGCAGGTGACACACGGCCTCCTGCTCTCAGCCTCTGTCAGAAACTCCTGACAGGACAGCCTGCCCGGAGCTTGTTGCCTGACCTGTGATGCCACCCGGCCAAGGAAGGTTCTTCCCCTGTCTGTGTTGGGGTCACTTCTGTTACATGTGGAGTCCCTTTCCAGAGCTTTCATGAGAACTGTCACACTGGGCAAGTTCCCTAGGGACGGGAGGCTCAAATTCTTTTTGTAATGCCCAGAGTTTCAAAGAATACGCTGGAATTTCTGCAGGCAACACTTGTACTGTGTGCTCCCTGCACCTTAATAAGTCTCTGTACGGGAAGTCTTTAAAAGCAATAATATTGACAACAGATGAAACCCAAACTTCTAAAAAAATATTTTTTTGTGGTGTAGGAGATTAAACCTAGGGTCTTCACTCCTAACTATATCCTCAGCCCATTTTTTACTTTTTATTTTCAGATAGGATCTCACTAAGTTGCTAAATTGCCCGGGCTGGGCTTGAACTTGTGATCCAGAGAGTTGGAATGATAGGCATGCACCACTGTGCCTGGTGAAACACAAACTGTTAAAGCTTTTTGGAGACCTGAGCATGAGATGTTCTCTGGGCTGTACTTGCTGATCTGCTTTTCTGGTCCAGTGAGAAATGGGTAGCAGCTCTAGATGGAGAAGAACACTATAGCGGGGCTTTCTGGGCCAGCAGGGACTTAGGGAGAAAAAAGTCTGATGGTGGTTGGGTGGCTGAGTCCCCTGTTTCAGAGGTCCCTCCTGCTTCTGAGCAGTGACTGTAGCCTCAGCCCAGCTTCATGGCATGTGCTCATTATTATAAGATGCGCAGTCTCCCAGGATGGCAGGCACCAGTGTCACTGTTTTCCAGGTGGATAAACTGCGTCCTAGCCTGAGGTGCCATCCCAATGATTTCTGAGCTTACTTGCTTCCCCTGCCTGCGTGGCTGCTCTCTGGACTGGCAACAGTTGGCGTCCGTAGTGATTTCTGATCCAGGTGTTACACTACTTTCCCAGGGCAGCCACACTGCGACACCCTGACTGTGAAACTTCAGCGACAGGAATATGCTGAGGGCTGGAAGTCTGAGATCCAGGTGGCAGCAGAGTTTTCTTCTGAGCTCTCTGTCCTTGGCTTGGGAAGCCTGTCTTCTCTCTGCATCTTTTTCAGGGTCTTTCCTCTGTGTGTCTGCATTCCACTTCCGCTTTCCATAAGGACAATAGTGACCTCATTGTAATTTTACAGACCTGCATCTCCAAGTACAGTGACAGTCTGAGACCCAGGGGGTCAGGTCTTCAACAAGTGAATTCCGGAGGGACACCACTCAGCCCATAACAAGAGCTTTGCCTGTTTTTAATTTGGGTAATCTCACCAGCACTCTGAAATAGATGTCATTGTCAACATGTTGAATTGAATAGGAAATGGAGGCACATGAAACTTATGTAGAAGACAGACTAGAGGTCATTTCTGTTTTCCATGCTAATTCCTCTACGCTCAGTGCCACCTGTGAAGATTAATTCTTACAACTCGCATTTATTCAGCATGCCACAGAGTGATTTCAAAAGAAGAGGATCTGGAATACATCAGGATGGGAAGGATTCTGTCTAAGGTACTGGGCTATTTCCCACCCGTGCTTTAAAGGATTGGTCATTAACTTTCAAGCCATGTGGATCCATCTTTCAGGTCCTGGATTACATTTTGCACCAATCTGTGCAATCCTAATGGGTATTTCTCCTCTAAACATTGTTTCAGTGTTTAGAGATGCTGTACAGATGTACATGTGTGCAAATTCCTTTCAGTATCTGAAACAACTGCCAGAAGCCCCTGAGCCAGCATCCCTAGAGAGAGACAAGGTTCTTATATGAACCAAGTCCTTAGCCACACATGGAAGGTCAGCTTAGCCATAGAGGTAGAACTCCCTGGGGCATCTGAAACTTTGCCAGATTGTCCTTTTGTTCTTGAGAAGTGTCTTCCTTAGTGAAAAGCCACATCTGAATCAGGACACCTTTCTAGTGCACAGATACCAGTAGGTCTTTCAGTCTGCCCCTGTCAGTTTCCAACGGGTTAAAACAGGAATTCTGGCACCAACTGGTCTGAGATGCTAGGAGGTTGGGCCCTGGTGTTTTCTTTGTCATTTTCTCCAAGTGATGGGAAGTTATGAATGTACAATTCAGTAATTATATTTAGTGTTTCCATTTCCCACTGACTGCATGCCAGCCCTTCCCTGACCTCAGTAACTGGCAGAAGGAACACTCAATTCCTTGGGTCTGGATGGATCTGTGGACTGTAGAGCTGGAGATTAAGACTGGGCAGAGGCTTGTCTATTCCAGAGGGATTCCTGGAACAGAAGATTTATCTTTATCTCAGGTTTTTACATTTGTTTTATTTGTTTGGACAAAAGGTTGGCAAACTTTAGCCCATGGGCCAAATTCAGCTCAATGTGCATTTCTGTAAATAAAATTGATTGGGACGCAGCCACATGGACTGCCACTCCTGTTCATTGTTGCACTGTGGCTTTCTTGCTAGGACGTCAGTGTTAAGTGATTCCACAAGAGAAAGCATGGCCCCTAGGGACAGCAGCATTTACCATCTGGGCATTTACAGAAAACCTTGCTGATGCCTACTTCAGGCTCCAGGAAGTCCTTGATGCAGTGGGAAGAATTATGGGAAGGGCAGGGGGTGGTGATGTCTCCTGAAGGCTGGGTTGTGTCCCTGTACCCTGAGGCCAAGGTGCTGTTTGGACCTTCTTATGACAGAGGTCTTCCAGCTCGATATGTAAGCATCACTTAAGAGTTCCTGAAATGCTTCTTCCAGGGCTTTCTGTCAGTCATCGAAGGACAACCCCAGGGACCCTGGATGGAGTGAGTAGCTCTATATGTATATACTGAGCACACCAAGGCATGTTCTGGGTGCTGCTGCAATGCAGTGTGCCCTCCTAGGGTGCTATGCACCCTCCCCTGCACCATGCCAAGCTCAAGAGCAAAGCAAGGCGGAGGGTGGCAAGGGGGTTCTGTGGTGCTCAAGGTGTAAGGAGAGGCCAGGTTGACATGGTAGTGACTGAATGGAGACCTGAAGCAAGCAAGGGGTCCCTGTGACGTCCCAGGAGGAGGGCAGGGTAGGAGCAGGGACCCACATCTTTCCTTGGTCCCTGCTGATGCCGGCACAGGTGTCCTCAGAACACCGTGTACCCAGCTGCTTCCTGTCTCCTGTTCTTTCAAATCTTATTTGTACAAATTTATGGGATACAGTGTGATAATTCAGTGCATGCATATTATTTGTCATGATCCAATCAAGATAGCTAGCATTTCCATCACCCTTAATGTTTAAAAATTTTTTGATTAAGGTATAATAATTGTATGTATATATGAATAACTAGAAGAAAAAAGCTGGAAGGCCCTAAATATAAAGTAATAAGAAGATGGAAATGTTAATTACTAGCTGCTTTCTTAAGGCCTTCCCTAAATTACTCTCACCTGCACTGCCTTCGGTCCCCACTGATAAACTAGTTAGTCCCCTTCCCCCTCCCTCTTTCTCTTTCACCTTTTCTCTCCTTAGTTCCATCTTTCTCTCCCTGCTCCGAGTCTAGTTCAGTTGACACCAAGGCGTAAGGTTGGCAGTATGGCAGTCATCCTTTGGAGGTTATAAAGGTTTTAAAAATCAGCATTATTGAAAGATAGTTCACATACAACCCAGCTCTCCCATTAGAATGGCCAACTTAGTGGTTTTTAATACATTCACAGAGTTGTGGAAACCACCATGATTGACTCTGGGACAGGATTTTCTTCATTTCGCAGAGAGGACCACGCTAGGGCTTCTGTGGCCCTCAGGGAGCACTGTGAAAGGGTAGCGTCGTGGTCTCCACCCCAGTGAGCAGGAAGAGGGGCTTGGAGAGTTTGGAGAGTCACAAGGGAAGCTCGTGAAAATTTTAGATCATGTTTAACA
>PVKN010018838.1:0-16647 GCA_004027915.1 Capromys pilorides | reverse complement strand
GGTATAATTTACCAAGGATACAGAATTTCCAAGTCCACAATTTAGAATGCTCAGATTAGGATTAATATATCAATGTACTAGGTGTGCCTTAACAAAGTACCATAGCTTAGGTTATAAACAAAGAAATGTATGTTCTTAATGGCATAAAAAGCAGAAGTCCAAACTTAAAATATCAATAAGGTTGATTCTTCTTAGGGATATGAGCAACAACTCTCATCCACATCTTTCTCCTTGATTTGAAGATGGCCAACATCTGTCTCTGCATTGTCACCTCTCAGTGTATCTCTGTGTTCAAATCTCTCTATTTTATGAGGATATCATGGATACTGGATTAAACCAATATTTAAAACTTAATTTGATTTGATTACCTCTGCAAACACGTAATAACGTTACATTGTGAGGTACTGAGGGTTAGAATTCCAACATTATCTTGTACTAAAAGAGACAAAATACAACCAATAATACTTAATGTTTGCAAATGAACCAAAGAAGCAAAAATCCTTCTGAAAACTTGATGTTGGCCTACTTGATCTTTTCTAATATACGTTACAGGCCAAAGTTCTTCTGGGAGATTGTTTGCATGAGGAATAACTCTATCAATATGAATAAAGCATGATTCTCAGATTTGGACCACTCTATTCGTGGTTGTACATGACCAAATGTAGTGTTTCAAAACTTCCAGCCACTCCAGCACACTAAACAGAAATAGAACACAATCCTCCATAGCAACATGGAAATCACGGTGGAGAAATAGACACTTTACATACCAGACACAAGGAAATGGGTTAGGGAAATAGATAGGGCGTGCACAAGAAACAATAGCAATATGGGAAGGAGGTGGAGTGTGTGTACCAGCATCTCAGAGTGTCCGGTAGTATAGTCCACAAGCCGATGTGGCCGCACCTAAAGCCAACACACTGTCCAATAGACCTATGCCTTGGAGACACTCTGTGCTTAGTACAGTATTTCCCTCTTCATCATCTTCTACTGATTGTGAGTCATTAGCTTTATTCCTCAAACTTATCTTATTGTTTAGAAATTACTTTCCTTCCGGTTTCCGTCTATGGGAAGCATCCATCTCTCTACCTCTCCACTCCTACCATGTCCATCTGAACTGCCCTTATTTCTCTTGCAGGTCACTACATAGGCCTCTTTCTCTAGCTTCTTAGGAGCTGCAACCACTCTCCCCTTTCAGATGTTTCAATGAGCTTTTAAATAAAAACCAAAGCCCTTGCTAGACCTGCATCACCTGGTTCTGCTCGCCTCAAGCTCATTCCCTTCTTCCTTTGGCCTCTAAGTTTGGACTCTGTTCACCTTTTAGCTGTTGAATGTATCAAATACGTTCTGGCCTCTTGGTCCTCACACAAGTACTATCTTAGAATTAAGCTGCTGTTTGCCCAGGAGGCTACCATCCAATGATGCTGACGGTACCATGGTAGTAAAATGCAAGGAGAGCAGTGAAATTCCTCTCCACAACATGGATAGGGAAATACAACCCCACATTCCTCTACTCTCTCCCATTCTTTTGTCCTGCCTCCCTCCCAGAATCCTGCAGACCTCCACACTTGTCAGCATTATAGGGATTATATCTAACCAAGGATAAGGCATGCAAAGTTATGAGCCAGTCAGGGTTCAAGTGGGAAGTGAAACCTTTAAAAGATACGTATCAGGAGATTTATTACAAATAACTGGCTCACAAAATTCTAGAGGATTGTGAAGCAAGTTGCAAATCTGTTGATGAAGGCTGATATCTTGAGGTTAGTCAGGCATCAGAGTGAAGACTGAAAACTGCACATGTGAATAATGACCAGAAGTTATTAGAGACCTACACTGTAAATGTGTTCATAATAAGTTCAATTGATGTAACAGATTATTCTACATGATCTTAGTGCATCAGATTGTTAGGGTGTCTTGTAAAACCTTAGGAGCAGGATCAAAGAGCAGCAGGAGAAATCCTGCTGTGAATGGCCTGGCATTTTGCCTTGAGCTTGAGATATCAGTCTCCAAATTTTTGCCAGTTACACTGCATTATTTGTTTGTCATTATGAGAATATGAAATATTACAATTGGTACATTCACCAACAATACTTTGCCAACATCTGAAAAAAAAACCACTTTTAACTTCTCTGTTTAGGTTTGCAGCTCACAGGACTTCTATATCTAGCTTAAAACATAGATGGTTGCTTACAACAAAACTGGGAAGAAGATAAAGTTTGAACATGAAATCTCAGGTCCATAAAAAACTATTATCCACTTTGCAATTTTTGGTGTTTCCTTCAGATTTCAAGGCTGTTTCCCTTACGGTAAAACACAAATCCTGTATCATTGTACCAACCATCACTTATATAATTTAGTTAGCTCTTAGCCACTTCAGCCTGCCTTATTATTTTTCCTTATATAATAATTTCTTTGTTCCCAACTTATTCTTGTCTTTGTTTCCTTACATCTTCACACAAACATTTTGACCCTACCTGGTGAAGATGCTGTAGTGAAGACAATTTATTCATCAAGATGTACGTTCTCTTCCTTTGGAACATACAACTACAATGCATTTCCCATTTTCCACGCTAGGAAAATGTGGTTGAGGGGCTATGCCACTGCCTGGCTTTCTCTAGTGAAGGCTTTTATTTCTCCTTTTCTCGAAGGAGAAAGCAATGCCAAAGTCGAAGCATAGGGCCTGCATAGGGCCTGAAAGTACTTCGCTGAGAAAGCTTCTCCCACACCAGAACCGTCATCCTTGGGCTACTGTTAGTGCATGGAATAAATGCTAGTTGTGTTTGTGCAGTTGTGTACCTTTGTGAGTCTGCTTATTACAGCTGCTCATGGCCAGAAAGATCTTAAGTTGAGCTTATACTTGGGTCTGCTGCAATAAATAATTGCGTGAATCATGGTAAGTTGCTTAACTTCTCCACTCCTCAGATTTCTCATCTGTAAAACTAGATAATTATAGAAACTACTTCCATCAGTTTCTTATGAGAATTAAGTATTTGCAATCACTTAGAAACTGTATCTGATATCTAATAGTTACTCCGTGAAAAAAATTCAATACCACTCATGTGCATGTTTAGAATTAAGTCTTGACAAATACAAACTGCATTATAAGAGCTCATTAAACAGCATCAAAATAATTCATTTTTCTTTTCTAACTATAACAATTATAGTAGAAATTCCTTGAAAATGAGGACTATGCTTATGGATAGAATTAGCAGCAGATTGTGTTGACCAGGTGAGATAAATTAAACAAAGACTAAACAAAACTATCTTAAAACATTCTTAGCAATTTTAAAACTTTGTTCCCAGTGGGGAGTCAAGATTTTAGCTTGGAATTTGTAATGCTTTCACAGTAGGCCTAACAGAACCTTAGAAATAAATCATTGCTCTCTTAAGCAAGCCAAAGTTATCAGAATTTTGAGTCTGGCTATTTGGTGTTTGGGAGTAAGTTTAATTTTCATTGGGTATTAATTAATAGGAGTTTGCCTACTTATTAGTTGTATATGTTGCAAAGCTGAGAGAAACTGATATTTGCCTGGTGGGTTCAGTCAGATTAAATGGAGCAAAGAAGAAGCCATTGTATCTACTCCATGCTACAAAGAGTTGAAATATACTGGTGGCCTCCAGTGGTATGCCATAAGCAAAATTTAAGAAGGCAAAATTGAATTGGGCACAGATTTGAAGTGCTACCATCTGATCCAACACAATGTTAGGTTTCTTACATTAGAACATTTACTCCTGTTTTACTTAGCATTCTAGGTTCACATTTAAACACCCACATTGTTATCATTCCCTATTCATGATAGAATATGCAAATGAAAGTCAACTCATTTTATTTTTAAAGGAGTTACCTTGTGAAGACAAAGACCAGGAGTGAAGAAATCTCCACAAATTTAAAAGTGATTGAGAAGTGATTTGAAGCAGGCCATCCTTTGCTGTACATTTCTAGCAAGGAGTTCACATCGATTTGACATTGTTTAACTTTATGTACGAAAAGCAACATAGCAATGGTTTTAAGACTAACTTCCAAAGTCTATCTAAGCCCATGTTTATAAAGCAAACAAACTTTTCAAAAAGATTTTAAATGTTTTTAAAATCAAATGTCCATAGATATTTAGTGCAACACTGCTTGTAGCTGCAGAAACAAACCACAATAAAAATAACTACCCAATGCTCATCAGTAGGGAAATAAAAGGAAAAATTATGCAAGCACACATGCGCACACATACCTCCACACAGAATGGAGCAACACCAGCTATTGAGAATGTGATGAATCCATAGTTAATTACTGGGCAGACTACCAAAGATATTGCTTACTGTTAACTTTTAAGCTGTTTACTTTATGTAAAGTTCCAAATTTGTGAAGACAAACAAAATAAAATAAACTCTCCAATGTGTGAAAGTATGGTTTACAAAAGTTGGAGCAAGAAACAAGAAGCCCTTCACATCGGGCATGTGAGAAAGCAGGGACCGCAGGTGGAGCCTGCTCACACGTGGGTTCCTTTCTGCATTGTTTGACAAGTGCAACAGGAAGGAATTACAATGGGATTTAAAACAATCTATAAGGTTTGTGTTTTTTTTAAGTCTTTAAACAAGGAAGCCATTCTTGAAATGAAGGAGGACTGGGATTAACCACAAAAATGGATATTTTTATACTTCTTAAGATTTCATAAAACTTTGGTACTAGAACTTGCATCTCGCTTCCTGGAATCCACAGGTGCTCATGCAACTGCTATTCTAACCGAAACAGGCGCTTCTAGAAACATCCATGGGAGGGAGCAGACTCATTCCTTTCAAAACTAATGTGGTATAGAATTTATTGCAATTTGGGCCAGCCAAGTAGCTTAGTGGATTAAAACATCTGCAAGCAGGCACAGGGGCTGAGGATTCTATCCGTAGGCCTGCCATGCCGGACCCAGTCCTGGGGTGGGCTGAGACAGCAATTGAGACTGGGTGTGGTGGCGTGCACCTGTCATCTCAGCTCTTAGAAGCCTGTAAACAGGCAGATTACTGTGAATCCAATCTAGTGGAGAGACCCTGAACACCCTGTAGACCATTCCCTAAAATATAAATAAATAAATAAATAAATAAATAAATAAATAAATAAATAGAATTTATTGCCATTTGAATCTAACAATAGTTTAAAATAAGTTTATTATAAACAAAAGAATAAATCTCTTCATTACTACTAATAAAAAAGTACTCTATGTTCTATTACTCGAATGGAAAGAAGGAAAGAAAAAAGAAAAACAAGAAATAAGTAAAGAGGAAGCATAGAGAATAATTAATCAGGGTAGCTTGGCCACCATCTCTACTGCTCAGAATTGTGGGAGGTGTTAAGATATCAGGGTCACAGTGGACAAGGAGCAGACACAACGGCAGTAACCTAAACTTTCCAAGGGTCCATACTATGTAGAAAGCAGAGGGCATGTGGCAGTCTAAGTGTCTGAAGAGTCACTCCCCACCTTCCCCCTATCAGAGTATGAGGAACTTAACTGAGCTTCAGATTGGGCTGGTCCTTCTTCATCCCAGAAGTGGCACAACCCCAGGAGCACAAGTGCAAGAGGCCCAGGTTGGCTGGGAAATTCCAACCACCTATGTCAGATCCCAGCGCCCTGTGAGTTCATGGCAAAACTATGGATTCCTCACTAATGACTTTCATCTCCTCATTACTCCAAATGTAGGAGCAGCCACCAGCTGAAACTAGGAACCCACAGTAGACACCCTCTCCATCCCGAGGTGAGGAGTAGAACAAAAACCAGGTTAAAAAACAGAATAGAAACTGGATTTAAAGTGTGGCGGAGGTGGAGAGACCTGGCCAGATGACTGATCTGACTCACAAAGAGAGGTTCTCATGCCTATTTATAGACTAAGAAATAGAACAGTGTCAAATAAGAATATTTTAAATTGGAGGACTGATCCTAGGAAAGCTGAATATTTGAGAAAGCAACTAATATGATTGATGAAATCACACAATAAGATGATTTCAAAGAGAACGATCACACATTTCAAGAGCATACTGAGGTCAAGACTGGCCAGGGTCCTTCCCATGTAAGAGCTCAAGAATTTGCTCTACCCAGGAGACATCCACCTGGGACCACCCTCCTGTCCCTCTCTCAGACAGGAACTTCCTTTCTCTCAGTAAATATGTTCTGCTCATTTTAAAAAGAAAAAAAGAATTTGCTCTTTTGTATCTTGGCAAAAGAGAAAGGGTTATGTAAGCCTATGGAACATGAGGGTTTGGGGGAGAATAGGCTGGCGAGGCACCATGCCCCATGGGAATTTTAGATTTCCTCTCCAAAAGTCCTCTATTTGTACACTGTGGGCCGAATACAACCTTTTGTTTTCAAACAATGCCCTATTCTAGAATAAAGTTCTGAGGAGAAGCTGCCTCCTGGCCGGGCCTGGCTGCACCCTAAGGGAGCTCCAAAAAGTCTTCCCTTGAGCCACTCAGAATGAGAATCAGGTCCATCAGCTTTGTGCCTCTTTACAACAGCGACAGAAGGAGAAAGCTGAGGCCACCTCTATGCCAGCCAGCTCCATGGAAAGAAAGAGCAGGCTCCAGCAGGGCTGCAGGCGTCTCTGCAACCCGGCCTCCTCCACAGGTCACTTCGAAGCGAAGCCCGCTGCAAACCACAGGCCAGGTGGACAGTGTTCTGACTCAAGTGTTGCTTTCAAGCTCCATAATCCATTATCGCATGTTCATCGCTTTTCTGTCCCCTTCATTGTTCATTCTTACAGGCAATAAAATAAAATGGTTTAATCTGTCTATTTAAGAACCAGTGCAGGTAGGGATATAAAACCCATGGCCAGGGGCTGGGGAGATAGCTCAGTAGAATAAGCGCTTGCCTGGCAAGCACAAGGGCCTGAGTTCAATCCCTGGTTCTGCAAACAGCAACAAGAATAAAAAAAAAAAACAAAAAAAAAACACTTTCCTCGAAGCATGTAAGCACCTCAGTAATTTCTTAACCCAGCATTAATTCAGACACACCAGCTGTGTTCTACTGTGTGTCAGCATAGTGCTGGGAGAGTATGCTGCTTTCCGGAGGATTAAAATTAAAAAAAAAAAAAAAAGCAATGGCCATACTGATCTATGGTAATTAAGAATCTATCTCTAGATTCAAGTAAGTGTGCAATAAATATTCATCCCACTCATCTGGGGCCTACTCTGCCTCAAGAGGATATGTGGGCAAACCGAGACGAAGTAGAAGGCGAGAGAGAAGTGTAGGTAGGACTCTCATGCATCTGCCTCCACCAGCATCGCCCCTTCATCCTTCCCCCACCCTCTTCCACCTAAAGTTCTTGTTAATTTTTCTGATTCTTGAAATCCTTTTGAATTAATGTCCACAAGTGCACCAAATAGGAAGGCAAAGAAATTTGAAGGCCTTCTTGAAAATATTACATGCATTGATGTGAAAATGTTCATTTAAAAATCTAAAAATGTTGAAAACAAAGATTATTAGTAATTTGGGCACAATGTGAAGAATTCAGAAAGCTCATTTAATTATTATTCTCTGCAAATACGATTGGCACTCTAGAAGATCTCCTGTCTAGTTAGATCTCAACTGAAGACTTACTCTCCCGGTTTTCAAATTAATGATCCTTCTATTTAGCTGTACAGTATTACAGCAAGTTATTGAACTATAAGCCTCAGTCTTCTGAATTGTGAAATGACCATGATAATATTATCAAACTCATCTGGTTGTTGTGAGAAGTATATTAATGTATTTCACAAAATAATTGCTGACACAGGTGGGTACTCTGTAAACATTGTAACATTGTCTTTCCTTAATTTACTGCTAAAAAAAGCCTTTTAAGTTAATGTTTTTGAGAGCTGGGGGGACAGCTCAGTAGAATAAGCATTTACCTGGCAAGTGCAAGGTCCTGAGTTCAATCCCTGGTACCACAAAATAATAATAATAATAATAATAATAATAACAACAACAATAAGTTAATGTTCTTGAGTGACTGAGCATTGAAAGTATAAAACTAGGTGGTAGCAAATCTTGGACAGAAATCTGAGGTTGTTCTTTCTTTATTTCTCCAACTAATTTTGAGTATTCTCCTTCCTTTTCACCCCACATCATTTCTTCATTATCAATAAAGTTTGCACTGGAGTAGGAAAAGACATGGAAGGTAGCATAAATTTCTATCTCTTTTCCAGATTGACCAAAATGTCCAGAAGGTAACAATCACTACTGTCATAGTTCTTATGACAAAAATGACCAGGGATAGATTGAGTTTGCAAACTGAACTGGAGAAAAATGAATGTTCATAACTGTGGCATTATTTCAGATGTCACCTCTTCAAGAGACCTTCTCTGATTCCACCCATCAGAGGAAAGGGCTTTGTCCTCCAGGTTCCTGAATAACTATTTGTACATCACTCTGGGAATGAACCATATCAACCTCATGCAGTGGACTGTAGACTCCTGGTTCTAGAATAATGCAAAATCTCATGGCAACTATAGATTCTAAATGTGCACTTGTTGAATCAAATTGAAAGAGCTGACTTGGAAGTAAGATCACATGATTCCTTCAAAATGCTATTATTTTTAAGCACATAACATGGATTTAAAGCTGCTCATCCATAATGACAGTATAAAAATATTTTTATTTTAAAGAAACAAAAAATATAGAATTTCAAGACAAGATGATAGGAAATTAACAGTGGTTATTACGTTGCATGCTGTCATCTTCAAATTGGTTGCTCAGATGACCAAGCATGCAAAATTGATCAAACAATATAAGTGCTGTTTTTTCAATGAGCTAATAAGGTATTATTTTTATTTCACAAGTACAAAAAAAAACTTAACCTCAGAGCTTTAAGGGGTTTACTCAAAGAAAAAAATGCAAATTCTGTCTGGTAGCATCTACTGGTAAGAGAAAAATAAGAATTTAAAAAACATTGTTGTCTGACTAAATCCCGTAAAAAGCTTTCTGAAGCAGGTTGTGATTTCAAAAATGCATTCTCTTTTGGGTAGTCATTTTATAATCCTTAATCTTTACTGTATGAATAACACCAATAGTCATGAGATTGCTAATAACATCCCACGTGGGGAAGTATTGAAAACTCTACCATATAGTTGGAAAAATTTTGGTAGTCAGACATGGTTCTGTGAACTCCTCTGCTTTGTTTGGTTGTGGTCTATGACCTGCTCCTCCTCCTCCTATGATGCACCTTATGTAGGCTGTCGCAGCAGTGCTCATACCGGTAGAACCTGTCTGCGCACGCTCATGGGGCTGGCTTCCAAATACTTCTTCTCAGGACTAAAAGATGAGCCAACTCTTTTTCAAATGAAAACTCAAGCAGTCCTGCACAAATGTGATGCATTACACGCGAGACAAGTCTGTTTAATTCCACTGTGACCTTTCAAAGCTATAATTTGGAGAAGCACACTCAGGCTATTAATACGCTCCATCCTTCGCTTTTTTCAATCGGAGTGTTTGGTTTGTAGTTCTATTTGTTATCTCAGTCATTGTGTAACCTCCCTTGGAGTCTCTGCAAAGTCTCTGCAGTATCTGACTTATGTAGCTTTCTCACTGCAGGAAGAACAGTGTCCCCTTCTACTTACGAGTGTGGGAGAGTCAGCGAAGGAAGCAAATAAACTAAGCTCATCTTAATAAATCAAGATGGAACAAAAGCACAGTAAATGTTTTTTCAATCATTTATTCTCTTAATTCAACGTTACCAACTGGCAAACGACTCTCCCTTTTCTCTAGCTCGGTGCCTTGGTTACCTCTAGAAAAACAAATGAATGTTGAGAAATGTGGAAAGATTCAAAGACTTTTTAAACAAAGCCTACAGCGTTTCCTATTTTCAGTGGAGAATCAGTGTGAAATTTAGACAGTCATGCCAACATGGAAACTACCCAGGCAGGAATCTAAGATGATAGCCATTAAAAGCAACTTGTTCAAAAACAAAGAGTTACTGAGCTGAAGAGGACAGAAGAGGGAGTAGGGGAAAGAGATTTATCTAGGTATGTAAGCAGGATGATTTGGACAACTGCGCTTTGCATTACTGCTGGTCTATAGAAAGGCGCAAATATGCTTAATTTGTTTTGTCTTCTTTTTTTCAATTTTTGTCCTTTTTCTCCTCTTAATTTTTTATATGTTTCTTTTTTTCCTTTCTTCTTCCAGTTTTGCATGCATATCTGGTAATATGAGTAACTGGCTGGAAGACAACACTAGGCATTACAACAAATACTGTGAAATTCATATTACTTTGTTAAGTGAAATTTTTTTTGTACGTATTAGGTACAGGGTCTCACTACACAGCTCAGACTCATAGTAATCCTCCTGTTTCCAGCCTCCCCAGCGTTGGGATTATAGGCATGCGCCACCACGCCTGCTCTCAGCGGCTAGCTCAGCATGTCGAGGTTATGGCACAGTGACATGTGATGCCAGGGATCGAATCCCGGTCCCTGCACTTGTCTAAGCAGGAGCTTAGTCCACTGAGCTATCTTGCTGGCCTTGTTAAGTGAAATTCAGTATCACTTGTAATTTTTGTTTTAACCGTAATTTAAAGTTTTTTATAAGTACTTTCCTTATAAAATGAAATTGCAAAAGGCAGCAGAGGAAACGTAGAGCAAGTAGTGTAAAACCCAACACGCAACCCTTCAAACCAAAGGCAGTCTCCCAGGGGACAGGTGTGAAACAGCTGGACAAGAAGCTGAGCATCGAAACGCACTGCACCTCCCCCACCGCAGCAGAAGGCGCGGACGAGAGGGCAGTTATCATCCTCGCCACGGAGCAGCGGTTCCCCGGCCATCCCCAGTTCTCTTTCCAGTGGGTTTGTTCAGCTCCGCTTCCCTGAACAGACATCTCCTGAAAGAACACCTACCACGTGCCATGAGCTTTTTTATCCTAGGGGCCGGCCACGTGGCCTACCAACTGTTCCCTCTTGGATTGTCCCTCTGAATTCCAGCGAAGTAGTGGCTTAATGCTGAAAGTAATTTTTCAAAGAAAATCGTCCAAGATGTTTCCTCTTTCTCTACTTCCTATTCGTATACACAAGTGTCAGGCCTACGTATAACACAAGGAAGGGATAAAAGTAAGAAGATACAGACAGAGAAGACGTCGCGAGCGCCTGGAATACAAGACGCCATCACTCCGATGGCGGCCATAAGCAGCACTCTGGGCTAAGCAAACACAGCTGTTCTTGGTTGTTCCTCATCTGTCATAAATTTTTAAAGATAAACTAAAAAGTCTCTTCTTCCTTCCAATTTCTAGAGAGTTAAAATATCCAGTTGGCCAATCCAGAGGAAGCAAAGTTGGATATGAAATTGGAATTACCACTTTCTTAACCAATTTTTAACAACCCCACAGGGGAGATTATGTTTATTTCTAAAAGCGGAAATGGGGAAAGCATTCTGTAGGTTGGAGAAGTAATATAATTTACCGAAGCACCAAAAAGAATTATCTAAAAAGTGTGCTCAACACAGCATACATCCACATGATGAAAGGTAACGGGTGATCCCGTGAAAATGTGTTGGTGGCTTTTCCAATTACAAGGATATTTAAGATATAAAATTCAGAAAGGGTAACGAACTACACTGGTTTCACTTTGGATTTCTGTGTGCATACTGCTAAGAAATCATAAAATTCCTAGAACCTCGTAAGCTTTGGTTGAGACACCTTATGGCCTTTCATCAACTTGACGTTGAACCTCCACTGTTCCAGAAATCCTTGCTGGGGCTGTGTTTGTGTCCTCCACATCCAGTCTTCCAGTATGAGCTACAACCTCCCTTTCCATTCACTTTGAGGACTGGCTAGACAGCTCAGTGGAATAAAGGTCCTGCTCCAGGCAAAGCATAGGAACTGGGGTTTCCTTCCCCACACCAGGTGCCCTGCCAGCTCCACCCCCGGGGCGCACTGAGAAGGCAAATGAGGCTGGGCGAGGTGGTGCGCAGCTGTAATCCCAGTGCTTGGGAGGCTATAAACAGGAGAATCATTGCGAGTCTAATCTGTGTAGTGAGACCCTATAGATCCTGCACTAAAATTTAAAAAATAAATACATCCAAATAAAAAATAAATCTATTCTGTCTGCAACTAATGAATAACTGATCAGTCTGAGTTATTGATTTGACTTTTGTCCGTAACTTTTATTGCCACTTTTATATGGAGAGATAATATTGCATCCATGTTAATTCTTTCTAAAGAAGGCCAATCCCTGACTCCACATATATCTGAAGCACAGGGTGAAAAGACATACAATTGAATGAACAGGCATACGAGGAACAGAAAGCGCCTTTGATGCCCAATAGCATACACATGCACACACACACACACACACACACACACACACCCCACCACCACCACCACCACCACCACCACCATCCCCACCATCCCCACCACCCCAATCTCTGAAGCAGCATACTGGATGCTTTTTCCTGTGAATAGCAAAAGGGTGACACTTCCTGCGATATAGGGGGGTAATAGGAAGTAGACCTCTTTTCCTAAGGTGCCTACTTTTGACATACCTCGGTGTGTTGTATTTCTGCTCTTGATATGCAGGAGCACTCAAGTTCCAGGGCGTAGATGTCACAGGATTGCTTAAAGAGATAATTGATTTTTATGTAGGTGAGCACTTTTTGGTTGTTGTTGCTATTGGTAGTACTGAGTTGATGTATATTGAAAAGTGCAGGTAATACTTGGTGAACATTGTTCTTAAGAATTCTTCACTCTGCACAATCAAATCTTTGGAGTTTAGAGCTGAAACAAAGAACCAAGAATTCTAGACAGGCACTGGATTGCTTCACAAGACTGGCTAAATATAGATATGCATGTGTGTAAGGGTTTACCCTTGTCTTCACAGTCTCTGACCTGTCCTGCCCAGCAGGTGACACCTCCTACTCAATTACAAAGAGCTCATCATCGTTCTCCAGTGGCAACTCTGTTGCCATAGTCACCAACACAAGCCTGGAGCCAGTAGCCCACATGCCATTCTAAGTTTGTAAATCACACAGGTGTACTACTCCAGGCGAGAATGATCCTGCGGCGCCCAACACACAGGCTTTGCAACAGGGAGGAAACTCCTGATGCAACTCCAAAAATTTGATTGTGTAGAGGGAAGAGTCCTTAAGAATGATGGGAACCATGTTGATGCAATAAGACTGGAGAGGGACCTGGTGAACGTCCTGAGCAGATGTGTCCAGGCTCCTCATTAACCAGATCACAAGGCCTGGTCAGATCTTTCATATTCTGCCCAAACTTCCATATCATTACTCTTTGCACTTCACAGGATGTTTGTTGTTGGTCATTAACACAATCCCATAATAGTTACAAATTATTATGATCCAGCTGAGAAGTGAGAAATTGCTAGATGTGATTTGATGTCCTTGTGGACTTAGAAACGCCTTTGCCCTGGCCATACTTCTGAAAATTATGCACAACTCCTTAAAATTATTCTAGCTTTTCCAAATTAGGATGAAAATGATGAAAGTGTAGTTGAAAAGTTGTTTGATGAATTTGTTTACTTTGCTTGTGTGAAATTCTTGTCGTTAGGCTTTAATTGATTATGCAAAATTAGCAAACCAAGTACATCAACTTTTCTTGCATTTAAGGTCATGCTTTGTCAATATTATATTTTTAAATCAGATATTCATTACATGCTCAGATGAAAAGTACCATGCCTGCTTCTAGACTTCAGTTCAGCTCTGTGGAAACCACCTGAACATAGGCAAATTTATCTGCCTGTGCACTGTTGCCTGTGTTGGGATGTTTGTAACCATAGTTAAGTTGTGGTTTTGTGATTCTTTAATTGTCACTTACGATACATTAAACTTTTTTTTTTTTTTTTTTTTTGCGGGACTGGGGTTCAAACTCATGACCTTGCACTTTAGGCACTTGTGCCACGGGGCTATCTCCCCAGTCCCAAGATACATTAGAATTATTGCAATCCATGAGAAATGAAAAGTTGCTACACATGAAGGGTTGCTATCTGCCAGACAGTATGAAAACACAGTGGAAACCACAAAGCACTCAAAATAGAGCGCAGCTTTCTGAAGCTTGGCAAGGTTAATAACACTGGTGAGGATAACTACCAGGGGATTTGTCAACGCCAGCAGCTCCTGACTGAAGTTAATTACAGAGAGTCTGCTTAATTTCCTAAACGATGTATCAATTAAACAATACTAACCAACCAATGACAAGTTCAGTTCTATAGGAAAATTAAGTAAAAAATGATGAGCAACTATCAAGGGTGTGTACTTAAGTTCTAATATTCAGAATACAGAACTAATATTCAGAATATAAACACAAGTTGAAATAAGTGTAAAGTTCAAAATGTACCTTAAAAACAAAAATCTAGGCTGTGGATATAGCTCAGTAGCATAAGTAGCTGAGGTACCTGGTGAGCATAATGTCCAGGGTTTGATCCCCAGTACTCGAAAAAAAAAAAAAATATATATATATATATATATATATATATATATATATATACATATATATACATATATATATAAAATCTTTGGAGGGCTGAAGAGATAGCTCAGAGGACTAAGTGCCTACTTAGGCAAGCATAGGGACCTGGGTTCAAACCCCAGCACGGCATGCTGCACTGGCCCCAACCCCAGGCATGCTGAGTCCGAAACCGAGTCCGGGTATCGTGGCACCAGTAATCCCAGGGCTGGGGAGACTGAAGACAGGAGAATTACTACAAATCCAAACTGTGTTACGAGACCCTGTACCAAATGCAGTATAAATAAATAAATAAATAAGTTTAAAAATCGAAGTCTTGGGAAAGGGAAGAGAAATATAGACATACCCTCTTCATACGGTAGCAGATGTTGGTAGAGAAAATGAGACGATCATAAATCTTATTATTAGATTGGTATCCTAGATAACTTGATGATTTGTTCTTTGGGGCAGAAATGAAAACTAAGTTCCTCTGCTCCGTATTTCACCGTGGCACCCTCACCCCTGTTGAGCCAGCGGAATGCAGGCATTCCTAAGGGTCTATATTTGCACCACATCCCATGGCTTAGCAAACACAGCAGAGGAAAACAGGGAGTTATTTTTTTTGTAATCTCTTTTAAATGTTTTGGAATTTATTTCTCTTAGTACACACTTGCAGTATTCAATGTCTGCAGTCCTGGCGTGCAGCCAGGGTTGGTGTACGGGACATCAGACATGGTCCACTCCTTGGGGGACTTTATTTGACTAACAAACTACAATCATTCCAGGGAAAGACTTCATTTTTAAATGTATGCCTCTGATGAGCAGAGGACACGTTTCTCCGCCACACCTCTCACATCTCTTGCATGGCTGAGCCCCTGCCCCACAGCACCCTGCTCACGTATGCACAGAGGACGACCCACAGCCCCAGTGTGTATGCGAAGGAGCCAGTGTGCATCCAAGGGTCTCTATCATACTAGCATTCTTCAGACAAGAGTCTGCCCATTACATAATGAATTATATAATCCTTCTCTTTGTCTATATACCATGCTAAGCAAACCAAGCACCTAATAAAGAACATCAAGCCAGTATGTAATCAATTCTTCAAAAATTCCTCACATACAATCAACTGCTGAAAAATCTTACATAAAGATTTTTTTATATCAATGTTGCTTTTGGAGAGGAAATATATAAAACACCTTAATATTTTTCAGACCTGCTCCTACTTTTGATGATGGATGGAATGTACGCATGGAATGATGGCATTTAACATGGCACACAAGGCAGGTCACTATGCATCATTACCCAGATGCTTCTTGTCACAGGGCACTGCCTCCCCCTGCCAAGGTGGGTGGCAGATCCAAAGCACCCAGGGCACCAGAGTCCTAAAGGCAGAGCTGTCCGCGTTTCGTCACTGCTCCAGATCACACATGTATTACCGAGACAGGTAACAATAGAATCAAATCTGTGCTCTGACACTAAGTAAAAAGTAATTCCAGACCCAAATGCTTCGAAAAGATGTTTCCAGAAGAGAAGCTATGCCTTCTTTTATTTGGAAATGTTAAAACAACCTACTCCCTTACCCTCACATCACCAAGGTACTTTGTGATGCGAAATAATTCATTTCTGAGTGGAAACGCTGAACTAAATAGCACAAGCAAACCACAGCAAAGCTTACCTAGATTGTCCTATAGGAAACGAAAAAGAAGAAGGTCAAAGTCTTCACATTGTTGCAGGACTTTTGTGTGACTTCATGACACTCTCCTAGCATCATGGAACTGTTACTTTCTACGTAAAATTAAATTTGGAAACTATACCACATTTCAGTCTTTCATCACGGAAGCATTTACATGCATTTGCCATGATCTGCTTTACAGAATTTTATTGAACTATCGATGTATATTTCATCAGATGGGTCGATTTCATTTTTGTTCTTGTTTTGGACTTTTCTTCCACCGTCTGTCTCATCACCACCTAGGATAGTAGTGGCAGACCTGCGGTGTGTGTGCTATTTTTTTTTTTTCCTTTTAAAACACTATGTGAATGTATGGGCTGCTTATTACAAACTAAAACCTATGTTTTGGGGTTTGTTTTTGGCAATGTCTGTTAAATCATTCGGCTTGGCTTTGAAGTTTGCATGCTCAGCCCTAAAATGTTCGCCATCTCCCCTTATAATAATTAGAATTCACAGCGCGGCTCCTCTTCGGCACATTTTCGCCACGCCAGGTAGGTGGGGACTGAAGAAGACACCATTGTCCAC
>PVKN010018837.1:0-16655 GCA_004027915.1 Capromys pilorides | reverse complement strand
CTAAGCAGGCGCTTTAGACCACTGAACCATCTCGCCGGCCCAAGGAGTGTAGAAGGAGAGGTTAGGACTTCCTCCAAAGATAGTGATTAGTTCAGACACAGCTATTCAGATCAGCTCCACCACTAAAATTAGGTGTATTTAAAACATCTTGAGGGCTGGGGAGATAGCTTGGTGGTCTGAGTGCCTGCTGGCTGATCCCCGGTACTGCATGCCCTGCAGACCCCAAAACCCTGGGCACACCATGCTGGCCACTGAAACTAGCCATGGTGGCACACACCTACAATCCTAGTGCTAGGGAGACTGAGACAGGAGGATCACTACAAGTTTGAGCTGTGTAGTGAGACGCTGTACCAAATAAATAAATAAAGATTAAAAAAAATTTTAAAAAGACACCTTGAGAATTTTCATAGATTGCACCAAGCAATCAACTTCCAAACACACACTTGCAGGACCAAAGCCTCTTTAAAAGTAAAGAGGAATGCACTTCAGTTTGCTTCTAAGTGTTGCTAAGATGTATCTTTTTGCCTTTGTCTTGAAATTTTCTGTTCGTTTTGTTAATTTTTATTAGTGTCTAAGACACCAGTCTAGGAATTACAATATACATCTCCAGAAACCATAAATGTGTTCCTGGTCCTACTCTGTAACAGCTTAGTAGAATTATGATTACAATTACATTTTATCTATCCATAATGTTAAAAAAAGATTATTATTTCTATGTGTTAATGGAAAGGGAAGCTTGTTTATGTCTCACTGAAGCATGTTTTCTGGCTTGGAAGAGTAAGACACATAGGTTTTGTTTTGTTTAGGCAGGATCTCATTTTTGTAGTCCAGGCTGCCCTTGAACTCAAAGGGATCCTCCTGCCTCAGCCTCTGAAGTATGAGGATTATAGGCATGTGCCACCATGCCTGGCTGAGATAGTTTTACAGCAATTTTTTTGTTATTTATTTTTAGAAAAAATTGTCTTTGCTATACTTTTTTTTTTTAAAGTTTTTAAAATTTTATTTGTTTACTTGTTTGTTTCTTTATTTATTTTATGGCTGGCTCAGCCTGCCCTGGTGGTGGGGCTGGCACAGCATGTGGTGCCGGGGATCGAACCGCAGTCCCTACAGTTGCCTGAGCTTTCCCAAGCAGGCGCTTTAGACCACTGAACCATCTCGCTGGCCCCATCTTTGCTATACTCTTGCTGATGTCCTTTCATTTTTTTATCTGTCCCCATCCCCATATAACATTGGTGAAGGATCTAGGAAAAGTTTGACACAAAAGTCAAATAAACATTCATTTTATGCATTCTTTGATATTTTTGTAACTATAGAGCTTTGTTACAAACTCATCTATTTCATTTAAATCAGCGATCTATGTTTATATGATTTCTCAAATTTAATTGTGGATTATAAAAAAATGTAACATCCCATTTGTAACTAAATTAGTGTACCTTTTAAAATATATTTATGTTGTATTTTAACACTTCACATTCTACTTTGGTTATTCTGTATATTCTGCTTTGGTTAAAAATGGTTTAGCCGGGCTGGGCGTGGTGGCGCACACCTGTAATCCCAGCACTTGGGAGGCTGAGGCAGGAGGAGCAGTGCAAGTTCTAGACCAGCGTGGGCCACAAAAGTGCGCTGAAGGCCACCCTCAATGGCATGACGAGACCCTGTCTCAAAAAGACAAAAAAAAAAAAAAAAAAAGGTTTAGCCAGGCATGATGGCTCCTGCATATAATCCTAGCATTTCAGAGTCTGAGACAGGAGGATCTCCACAAGTTCAAGGCCAGCCTGGGCTATATAGCGAGTTTAAGGCCAGCTTAACTACATAGTGAGACCCTGTTTCAAAAAACAAAACAAACAAGAGACTTTCTTCTTCCAAGAAGAAAAGCAGTTCTATTCATATTAATGAGACAGGAAGGTATGGAAAAGGTGGTTTGGAAAGAAGGTGTGACAAGATCCTAGAACAGGGGGACAACCTGCTTGGGCTCCCCTCCTGTTCCTCTCTCTGACAGCTTTGTTTTCCCCCCAATAAATATATTCGCTCATAAAAAAATATATATATATCCTGGAACATGCACAAGGCAGCCCCCAAAGCTCTGCATGCGAAACGCTCATGAGAACTTGAACAAGTTTTTGATAGGATGCCCTAGGCCTGACCGCAGCCTGAGGAGTGACACAAACAGGACAGTCCACACTGAGTTTTTGCCATTGTATTCTCTCTTGCATGGTGGCCACTCTCACTCTATGCTTTTTCCCCCTACTTTTACTTGGGCTAAACTTGCTCTGCAGAGCCTGTTTCTTTTTCTACCTTTAGTAAAACTTTGCTACTGTTTGTACTTGTCTTGACCAATTCTTCGCATAGGACAGAAAGAATGTAGAAACCACCTCCAGGAGGAGACTCTAGGACCCCAAAACCTGTAATATATATATATAGCTTAGCGATCCAAGAGAGCAACTAAGATCTTGTGGGCACATTTTTTTCCCCTCTAAAATGCCATGAAGGTTTTTGTTGTTCTTTCCCTGTTTCTCTCCCCTGGGTTGGGGAACTCAGGAGACTCTTCTCATGGCACCAGGTACTATTTCCTGTTTTTCCCTCTGTGTGTGTGTGTATGTGTAGACATATGTCCTCTGGTTTTTTTTTTTCCAGCCATTGGAAGATTACAGACCCTTTCGAACGTTCTCCTTTTCTTTCTTTTTTCCGTATTTGATGACTCATTGCAGATACATGTCAGTAAAGAACAACCAGCAAGCTTATTATTAACCCAGTCGTGGAGCAGATCCCCTTCCAGTTGCAAGAGTGCATGGATGACAGAAGTCAACTCCCTCAGAAGTCCATAAAGAATTATGGGGATTTATGTCTCTCTGGGGGAAATAAGACAGGAAGGTAGGGCATGGCTAAAACTAGCTGGGAAACTAGGCGTGACAAGATCCTGGAACACACATACAGAAGTCTCCAAAGTCCTACATGTGGACTCCTCCTGAGTGCTCAAGCAGGTTGTTTTTTTGTTTTTTTGTTTGTTTGTGTTTTTTCCAGGTACTGGGGATCAAACTTGGGACCTTGTGCTTGGCAGGCAGGCACTTATACTGCTGAGCTATATCCCCGGCCCCTCGAGCAGGTTTTTGATAGGATGGTCTACACCTGATGTCAGCCTGAGGCATGGGTGACTCAAAAAGGCCAGTCCACGCTGAGTTTTTCCTACTGTGTTCTCTCTTGCATGTTGGCCACCCTCACACTGTAGGGTGTTCCTACTTTCAATAAAACTGTACTACTATTTGTGCTTATCTTGACCAATTCTTTGCTCAGGACAGAAAGAACTTAGAAACTACTTCTAGGAGGAGATTCCAGGGCCTCAAATCCAGCAACAATAAGACTGTGTACAATATTATAAGTAACGAGTAAGCCAGGGATGGTGGCACATGCTTATAAGCCCAGCCTAGCCTGGACAATTTAGAGACTCATTGAGACCCTATCTCAAAAACAAAACAAAACAAAAAAAAAAACAAACAAACCATGCAGTGAGCAGCCTTTCAGACAAACAAAAGAAAAAAAGAAGAAGAAGAAGAAAAAAAACCCAAAACACCTCTATATACAATTAATTTTTTTAAGACAGGAGTTTGAAAATACACAAAATAAGTAAAACACTATATTAGATGTGGAAAAACAGGAAAGAAAGTAAGGAGTTGGGATGAGGATGGGGTTGAAATTTTCAGTAAGATCTGTAAAAGCTTTACTTAAGTGAGATTTGAATAAAGATCAACAAAGGAAAGCTTTAAGAAAAAATACCTTGGGCTGGCAAGATAGTTCAGCAGTCTAAAGCACCTACTTAGGAAAGCTTAGGCAACCGCAGGGACCGCAGTTCAATCCCCGGCACCACATGCTGCGCCAGCCCCAACCCCAGGACAGGCTGAGCCAGCCAAAAAAAAAAAGAAAAAGAAATAGCTTATTAGTGCTTAACAAATGAAGGATAACTAGTGAAGAAATGGAATTAAGATGCAAATTGCATTATATAAACATTAATGTTTTTAGTTTAGTTTTTTTTTTTTTTTTGCGGGACCAGGGTTCGAACTCATGATCTTGCACTTGCCAGGCAGCATTACTGTTTTTAGTAATGAAACAATAAATATTCCCCTATAACACTTGTTTTAAATCTCTGTTCCATAATCCCTTTGTAGCACAAAATGCCTCTCCAGCCAATCTATTAGTTGTCCAGGGAACAGATGCTGTTATAGATACCTGTTACTTCTGCCTCCTGGAAAAACTGATCGCTATGTATTATAAAAACCAATCAATAACTAGAAAATATTTTGATTCATTACTTCCTGATTTCTTATCCTATATAAACCCTAAACTACTAAAGATCAGAGCTGGATATATTGGGAATGATCTTGATGAACACCTGTCCACATGAAATAAATCTGCCTGAAAAAAAAAAAAAAAAAAAAGACCTATGGTGGGAGAGGAGGGCAGCCAAGCAATGATCTGGGAAAGCACTCCAGGCAGAGGGGACAGCAAGTTCAAAGTGGGACAGCCCATAATGCTGCAAAGCACCTGAGGCTGGCACATGATTGGCATGTTAAAGGCACAGGATGGGGCCCACATAGAGGGTGCAGGGGGAGAGAAGAGCAGATTAAGTTATGGAAGGCATGAAACATGGGTCTTGTAGGCCACAGCAAGGATTTTAGCTTTTTTAAAATTATTTTTATGTATTTAGTACAGAATCTACAGGGTCTCACTACATAGATTGGACTCGTAGTGATCCTCCTGTGTTCAGCCTCCCAAGCGCTGGGATTACAGGCGTGTCTTACCACACCTAGTCTCAGTCCCTGTGTCAGGGTGCCCCAGGAGTGGGGCTGGCACGGCAAGCTGGAGATTGAACCCTGGCCGCTGTGCTCTGCCTAAGCAGGCCCTTTAGTCCATTGAGCTATCTGGCCAGCCTGAATTTCAGCTTTGTTGATAAAGATCTCACAGGTTTCCCAGCAGAAGTTATACAGTCTTTTTGAGTCAGGGTTTCACTGTGCAGTTCAGGCTGGCCTTGAATTACCTTGTAGGCTAGGCTGCCTAGAAATCACAGTGATGCCTCAGCCACCCCAGTGCTTACAGGTATGCATCACCACTCTCACTACATTTATATTTATTTTTTATTTTATTTTATTTTTTATTTTTTTTTAAATTTTATTTTATTTCTTTGTTTGCTTGTTGTGTTTGTTTGTTTCTTTATTTATTTATTTTGTGGCTGGCTCAGCCTGCCCTGGTGGTGGGGCTGGCGCAGCATGTGGTGCCAGAGATCGAACTGCAGTCCCTGCAGTTGCCTGAGCTTTCCTAAGCAGGCGCTTTAGACCACTGAACCATCTCGCCGGCCCCTATTTTATTTTTTAAATTCTTTTGATACACAGTCTTGCTATGGACTCATAGAGATTCTCCTGTCTGTCTCCCTGCCACTGGGATTACAGGCATGGGCTACCATGCCTGGCATGGCATGTGGTACCAGTACTGGGGATAAAACTTGGGTCCTTGTGCTTGTCGGGCAGGTGCTTAGACTATGGAGTTATCTCACCAGCCCCATACCATAGATTTGTATTTTAAATCCATGCTCCTTAGTCTTTGTTGTGTATAACAATCTTCTGGAGATCTTATTAAAAAGCAGACTCTGGTTCAGTAGATCTGAGGTGGGGCCTAAAATTCCAGAGATCATACTTTTAAAATAAAAGACTACCAAGTTCCAAGCACCCTGACTCAGCTCACAGCCAGCACTGTCAGCTAGGTTAGGGGGACCTTTGGATCTTCAACAAATTGTAGCTACGTGCGTAGCACAGGTGAAGCCCCAGGGAAATGCCACCAACACACCAACCTATCAGAGATGATCAACAGGGTTTTTGTTTTGCTTTTGCAGTGCTAGGGATTGCATTCAGGGTCTTATGTATATGAGTCTAATGCTGTCATAATGAACTTCCCCTCTAGCCAAGCTATTTTTGTTTTAAGCCACCAAGTTTTGGGGTGAGTTGTGAGGCAGCAACATATCATTGAAACAGATTTAAGGCACTCCCCCTACTCCTACCCACATAATGCAGTGTGAACCACAGGCTGAGGGAAGACAGGGACAACGGTAGAAGCAGCTTGTATCTCTCACAACTGAAGGTGGCACCTTTTTCTGACTTGCACAGAAACTTGGAGTGTAGCAGCAGCCCAAAGAGATAGTGACGGGAATCTGGATCTATTCTGGAGCCAGCACTGATAGGATTGGTTGTGGGATGGAGTCAAGGTTGATCCCCAAGTTGTAGGCAGAGGCTGACCTACAGAGTCTGCTTTTTAACAGAGGAAAGGGAGTCTAGTTGTCCAAGGACTGAGCCCAAGGAGCAACAAACCAGATGGAACATAAGGACCATTTGCTGGATTTCACCACACAGAGGTCATGAATGACCTTCACAAAAGAAGTTCTGGTGAGGTACTGAATATGTGACTTAGGGTAGATTCAAGAAAGAGATGTGAGGGAAACTAGAGGCCAAATAGAAATAAACTCCTACAAAAAGTTGTGTAAAGGTGAGCAGAGAAATGGGAATGTACTGGAAGGAAAGGTAGTTTGACTTGTTTTTGTTTTTTGGGCAGCAGAAATGTTAGTATTTTATATATGTATAGGAAAGACTCAGATGAGAAAATAACTGATAGTGTATGAGAGGAGAATGTGATTGGAACCATGTCCTTGAAGAGACAGGATCTGAGTCATAAAGAGAGGAGTTGGCTGCAGACAGGAGAGATCTTGTTTATTGATTTATTTGTTGGTACTGGGGATCACACTCAATATCTTGCACTTGCCAGGCAGGCACTTATGCCACTCAGTTATCTCCCTGGCACAAGGGTCAATTTATTGTAGTAACAGGAAAGGCAGAGTACCTGAACACAGATGCAGGTAGTAGGGAGACAGTGACTTGGGAGTCTTTGGTAGTTCTCCTCAGAGAGGTTTAATAAGCTCAAGAAAATGAGATATGGGCTGAGAATGCAGCTTAGTGGTGGAATCCTTGCCTAGCACTTGCAAGAAAGGCCCTGGGTTCCATCTCCAGTGGGACTGGGAAGGAGGAGGCCCACTCAACCCTCGAGTGAGGATGGGAGCTGGGTAGGCTCAAGGAGGGCTGATGATGCTACATGAATAGTCAAGGAAATTTGGTAAGACTGTTTACAATAACATACAGACAAGGAAGAAATAAGGACTACATGGGCAGTAAAAATTGGTTTGTTGAATGATGCCACTCTAGACTGACTGTCACTGAGATATGACCTTAGTTGTTTTTAAATTGATTTGGCTACATCAAATAAAGCCAGGGCCAAATTAAAAACTTTGTAATTCTGGACAGTATTACTAAATCACAAAACAAGTGTTAAAACCAAATATAAGAGGATCCAATAAGAATATGTATTTTCCTGATAGCAGCTTTTTTTTTTTTCAGTATTGAATTCCAAATTCTTTGCAAGATCTTTTTTCTTATTTATGTATGATCCAGTTTATTGGTACTTGCTATGTGGGCTTAGTGTGGAAGGCTTAGTGCTCTTTGGGTAAATGCAGACCCTTGGAAGTTTCCACAAATTTGTTAAAAGAATTCAAAGCTATAGGGGCAACTAGTAAACTGGTTAGCCGAGACAAATTTCAAATGACTAGAAAAGTAGGTCAAATGGAATATTACAAGAACAAATACCTTGTTCTTAGGTCTGGAAAATCAACTATTTGCAAATAAATAATGATAAAGCCATAGTTTAGCAGCAGAATATAGAAAAAATACTGAGCATGGTTGCCCATACCTGTAATCTCATCAGTTTAGGAGGCTGCAGCAGGAACATCATTTTGAGTTCAAGACTAGCTGGAGTTGCAGTGAGACCCTGCAAGGCATGGTAGTGCACACCTGTTATTCCAGCACTCAGGAGGCTCATGCAGGAGGATCACCACAAGTTTGAGGCCAGTATAGGCTACAGTGAGTTCAAGTCCAGTCTGAACTACACAGCAAGACTCTGTCTCAAAAACAAACAAACCCCCCCAAAACAGCTAAAACAACAAAAAACAGCTGATCATAGTCGTGTATGCCTATAATCCCAGCACTCTAGAGGCTGAGGCAGGAAGATCAGAGGATTATCACAAATTTGAAGCCACCTTGGGCTACATAGTGAACTCAAGACTAGCCTGTACTACATGGAGAGACCTCATCTAACACAACAACAGCAACAATGATATATAAAAGATTTATGGGGGAACCAAGAAAGTTATTATCACCTCAGCAATATATTCCAAAGTAGCAACACTTACCACTAGATTACCACTAGTTACCACTAGATTGTGGCATTTGGAATGATTTTTATTTTCTTCTATATGCTTGCTTTTATCTTCCAAATTTCTTATAATGAAAAGGAATTATTTTGTAATCATAAAAATTTAAAACCTGCTGTTATGCTAGCTAGGAATCATCAATATAAATATGGTCTCTAGTCACCACAGCACCAGTATGTCCTAGTTTGCAGCACTTTGGGGCTGTTGAGTTCATCTGGGGGTCACAAATCTGAGGTGAGCAGGCAAACAGTTCAGATAAGGAAAGCTTACAAGGCAAACCACAGACAGAAAATGTAGAGCAAGTTTCTAACTTAAGTTTTGTCTTCTAATAGGCCTATAGATGATCTGTATAAGATGAAATACAAACTGGATAGAGAAGATAGAAGTCTTCTTAACCGAAGGCAGAGAAAATTGACACAAGATTCACAAGCTACAGGAGAGAAAATCCTAGCTCAGAATGAGTAGATGAGGGACCACCCACTTGGGATCCCCTCTCCTGTCCCTCTCTTGGACAGGAGTTTTCTTTCCTCCAATAAATCTATTCTGCTCATAACCTAAAAAAAAAAAAAGAATGAGTAGATTAAGCAAGGCTGAGGCAGAAGGATCTGGAGGTAGAGGCCAGCCTGAGCAACCAAACAAGACCCACCACCACCACCACAACCACTACCACCAAGAGAAAGTGGTAGCTTTGCAGTATCTCTGGAACAGATTTATGTATACTATTCCATGAAAAAAATTTGTACATGTATAATAAGGATTATATCTTTGTAAAAAATCTGTAAGTAGACTTTTTTGTCTATATGTACATAAAAAAGTCTATTCTCTAAAAGCTAGTTCCTAAGAGGCATGTATTATGATGATGATGATGATGACAGTCTCACTATGTAGTTCAGACTGGCCTTGTCTCATGATGTAGGCCAGGATGACTTTGGACTCATGGTGATCCTTCTGCTTCAACCTCCTGAATGCTGAGATTACAGGTGTGTGCCATCACATGCAGAGAGGCATGAATTACTTTACAGATGAAAAAATTAACACCACTACTAAAGTAGGCTAAGTTCAGGAAGCCTGGCTTGAGAAGGAAGGCAATGGGCTAGGGTATAGTTCAAGGGTAGACTATACACACAGCATGTGTGAGGCTGTGGGTTGAGGGACCACAGAAAGGACAACTTCCCCTTATATCTCTCATTCCTACTCCTGTTCTTTGTGGTCATCTTGTCCGAACAAGGAAATACTATTACTCTCTGTCTTCCCTCCTCAAGTCTGCAAAGACTATATACCCTTTTTACTGTAAGTGGAGGCCAAGGTAGAGGACCATAGATTAAGGTTCCAGCAGGGAATATTGCTCAGTGGCACAAGCACCTACCTGGGAAGTGCAAGGTCCTGAGTTCAATTCCCATATGTACGTACGTACGTACGTACATACATACATACATATCCCACCCAAATCCTGACAGCAAATGACCTTCACAACTTATTCTGCTCACTCACCCTTCTTTTCATTGACCCAGATATTACTGGTTGTCTTTTCTGTGGCCCTCATTCCCAGGTGGAGCTAAACCTCTTATCACCAAGGCATCAGATCCACTGCCTCTGGAAACTGCCAGCCTACTTATTTGCTCTAAACCTTACCAGCAAAGGGCAGTTCCCCCAGTTGTGTTCTGTGGCCTTCCAGAGAATTCTACTCCTCTGTCCTTCCCTTTCATGTGTGCTGCCCTGGCCAGTGGAGTACACTGAGACCTTGGGAGCAGTAGACCGTGACTGAACAAAAACAGGCTTGGAAATAAGTTGGACTTGGCATAAAACCCTGCCTCTGCCATAGTTAGCTACACTGTCTTGGGAAATGCTTGGGAGTTTTTTGGTTTTCTCTGAGTCAGAGTCTGTCCACATAGCCCAGGCTGGTACTGAATTTACAGCAATCCTCCTGCCTTAGCCTCTCAGTGCTGGGATTACTGTACAGGCATGTGCCACCATGACCAGTAGAAACTCTTTTAGTGAAAATTTCTTAACTTCCTGAGACCCAGCTTTTGCTTCATTAAAATGAGAATAAAACCTGCTACAAAGGATTGTGGGTAAGGAATAAGTAGGGTGAAAAATGTTAAGCATCTAATACCTGGTGAGGCAGCGTAGGAGGAGGCTTGTGTGATTATTTGCTGCTAAGAGATTGACTTTAGGTGGTAGGGTACACAGTGGCTATAAGGCAATGTTCCACTCTGCCCTATTTCCAACAGGCCTGACTTCTGTACTAGAAGCAGTATCTAGGGCTTATAGTACTTTAAAGGTCCATGAAAATGTTTTTAATCATTTCATTTTAATGATTTTAATATCCTTTAAGAAAGGCATTACTCTGGACTCAGCCTCCCAAGTGCTGGGATTACAGGTATGAACCACCATCACCATGCCTGGCTCATTGGTAATACAGTCTTTCTTATACTAATGCAGTTGTAAAGTAAAATTTTTACCCCATCCCTGACCCTTTTTTTCTTTTTTTGTTACCAGGAATTGTACTCCAGGCCTCATGCTTGCTAGGCAGGCAGTGTACTACTAAACTACCTGCCTGGCCCTCTAAAGTACAATTTGTAACTTTTTTTTTTAATAGAGGAGAGAACCCACAGAGGCAAAACTGCCTAGGGCCTAGTAAAGTCATAATGCAGCTCTTGTGTTCTGTTGTGGGGAAAAGGGATAGGAAAGGGACATAGGCGGAGGCCTGAGGAAGGACAAGTGCAAGATGGTGTGGATTCTCAGTGATTCCGTTGTTCAATAAAAAAGCTCTTTTCTCTGTGTCATTGCTATTTTCTTCTCCATTCTTGTCCCTAAACTCACATTTGCTGGAACACAATGGGCAGAGACTAGATGTTTAATACCACTCTATGCATTTCACTTGTCTGATCAAGAATGTAAATATACAACTCTACGGCAACAACAACCCAGGTGAAAAATGGGCAAGGATTTAACACAGATACTTTTCCAAAGATATTCAGATGTTCAGTATCACTTGTCATTAGAAAAATACAAGTTAAAACAACAACGAGATACCACTTCATACCCATTTGCATAATTACTACTGAAAAACAAAAAAAACACCAGAGGATAGTAAGTGCTGGCAAAGGTGTGAAGAAACTAGAACCTTTGTTTATTGCTGGTAAGAATGTCCAATGGTACAGATGCTATGAAAAATAAAAGGTGCAGTGGTTTTTCAAAAATAATTAAGCATAAAATTATTGCATAATACAGTGATTCCATTCCTGCATATACAGCCAAAGGATTCAAAAGCAGAGACTCAAATGGGTATTTGTAGGCCACTTTTACAGCTGTCTTATTCACAGTAGCTACAATGTGGACATGACCCAAATGCTGATCAGTAGATAAATAAAGAACAAAAAAATAAAATGTAGCAAAAGCACACAATAGCGCTGGCAAGATGGCTAAGCAATTTAAAGCACCTGCTTAGGCAAGCTTAGGCAACTGCAGGGACCGTGGTTCGATCCCCAGCACCACATGCTGCGCTAGCCTCACCCCCAGGGCAGGCTGAGCCAACCATAATAAAAACAAAAAGCATCATGATAAGTGAAATAAACTAGACCCAGAAGGACAAATACAGTATTATTCTATTTATTTATTTTATATGTTTTCAGTACTGGGAATTGAACTCAGGATCCTGTGTCTACCAGGCAGGAGCTGCACCACTAAGCTATATCTCTGGCCCAATTCTATTTATATAAAGTACACTGAATAGTCAAATTCATAGACATAGTAGAATGGTGGTTGACAGGGGCCTGGAGGAGAACAGAATGAGGAGTTAATGCCTAATAACTATGAAGTTCCAGTTTAAGAAAATACAACAGTTCTGGAGATGGATGGTGGTAATGATAGCACAGTACAAAAATGTGAACGAACTTAAATACCACTGAACTGTACACCAAAAAAAGTTCAAATCCTAACACTTGTAGTAAGAGTATTTTACCACAAATTTTTAAAAAGGAAGGAAGAAAAAGGAATGTAAATAGTTTCCTAACCCCTAAGCCTGCTGCCCAAGTTTCACCTCTTTTTCTCTGTGGGGAGGTTTGTTTTGGAAATACTTAAGCTTCTCCTGAACACCCTCCAGGGTAAACCCAGTCTCCAGCTCCACACGTGGCATTTTTCATCTAGATTCCCTGCTGTACCCCTCCTCACCTGTGCAAACTCTGCCCATCTTCCCAGGGTGCTCAGATTCCTTCCCCACGTGGGAGGCCTTTGTGGACCAATCTAGACATCAGCTCATTTCTCCTGTCTCTTCTTGCCAAAGAAAAAATCTAAATTATATACATCATTAATTACAGGAGATGCTATCATAGACTTTCCCTGGGATTGTCACACATTTGTTTCCATATCAATAAAAGCAGAAATTTTGGTTCTGACAAACGAGACTGTGTGTATGAAAACAAAGGAATACAGACAAATGAAGGATTTGTTCTTCACCCTATCTGATAGTGAGTCTATTATAAAATGAAAGGCGACTGGCAGGGGTGTGGAGAAGCTGGGTCCCTCAAGCTTGTATACTGCTGATGGGAAAATGTGCAGCCACTTTGTTTTGTCTTGGTTTTTTGAGACAGTCTTGGTATGTAGCTCAGGCTGGCCTGGAATTTCCAGTGATCTGTCTTAGCCCCCAGAACACTGGGATACAGATGTGTGCCACCACACTCAGCTATAAGTTTAACAGTTCCTGAAATACTGCATGTTAGACAAGACTTTAGTGTATGACTCAGCTATTTAGTTCACAGGTATCTAGCCAAGAGAAATGAAAATATCTAAGCTGGGAGTGGTAGCAAAAATTAACAAGGTGTGAATGTAGCTTAATACGAAAGGCTGTGTTCTGTCCCTAGTAGTACCAAAAGTCCCATGAGTCAGTCTGTCTTCATCAATACTTGCACATGAAGGTTCATAGCAGTGTTTCTCATAATAGCCAAAAGTGGAACCACGCTGGGGAAATAGTTTGGTGTTCTAAGTGCCTGCCTGGCAAGTGCGAGGACCTGGATTCAATCCCTAGTACCGCATGCTGTACTGGCCCTGAAACTTGGCATGGTGGCACATGCCTATAATCCCAGTGCTGGGCAGGCTGAGACAGGAAGATCAGCCTGAGCTGCATAGGAGACCCTGTACCGAATAAATAAAAAATTAAAAAAAAAAAAAAGTGGAAACAACTCGGTATCTACAGTTACGCTAAAAATGCAGCATATTTCTACACGAAATAGTGAAGGCAAGAGAGGACCATGCACATTCTCCATCAGGGGGCAATCTCACCAGCCTCAGACCCGACATTGTGAGATTCCACCTATGGAAAACACCCATACAAGGCAAATCCATGGGGACACAGTGGAGTGTAGATGTGGGCCTGGGAGTGTGAATAGGAAGCAATTCTGTGGACATTCCTGGATGATGAGGATGTACTAAACTGAAATCATGATGTGCTACTGGGCTTGCTCTTCCATGTGGCCCTCACACAACAATTTGAGCATGTTTTGTTTCCTACTTTAACTTGGCCTGAACTTGCTCTGTAGAGCCTGTTTTTTTAATAAAACTTTTCTATTTAAAAAAAAATAAAATAAAATGAAAGTCGAGAACCACTCTCAGTATGATAAGGTAGATGATCCCTGACCCCACATACTTCCAGAGAATTGAGCTTTGATACTGGCTCTGCATCATCAGAGAAATGAAATTAGAGAGCAGAATCCCTTTCCAGGGAAGGTGGGTTTCTAATAAAAGCTCAGCAATAACCAGCGTTACTAGTGCTTTCTAGATGCTAGACATCGTTCTACGTGTTTTAATACAGATTTTCTTTAGTCCTCACAAACACCCTCATAAGATAGGCGCCCTTTTCCTATTTTACAACCTAGGAAAGGAATTCAGGCAGTATTGTCCTTAACACTTGGCTGCCCACCTCCCTGAGGTTTATAACTCCCAAGCTCAAGCGATCCTCCTCCTGCCTCAACCTCCAAAGCACCTGGGATTACTTGCTTGCCCCACCACTTTGGCTGGCTTTGCTAACTTTTTCCTTCCCTGTTATCTTTGGAAGATTCCTTTTTCACATTTAACTGTGGGGTTACTGCCACTCTTTTTGCCCCAGCTGTGCATTATTAGAGAGTGAATATAGAACTGTTCTCTTATGCTTAGAAAAAAACTCTGTAAGCCAAGGTTACAAAACTTAACTGGTAGTGCCAGAAACTGGCCCAGTCCACCAGACTTGAGAACACACCCTCCCTGAAGGTCACACGTATCAGCTGCACACTCCCAGGACGTTTTCCTTTGTGTAGCAGCCCGAAAGAAGGGGGAAGGCTGAAGCCTCAAGGAATTCCAGATCTGGTTTTGGCGTAGGGAGTGCTGAACAGTTCTCTTCCACTAAATCAGCGAAGGCCTTTACCTACCTGCAGGAGAAGGCGTGGTCGGGAGGCCAGCCATGATGCTCAGGGCTGGAGCACCTTGTCAGAGGGGCAGAGCTGTAGGAAGGAGCACACAGGAGTGAGGGGGTGGGCCCCAGGTTTTTCTTGAACTCCTTTCCCACTTCCTCTTTTCCCCTTAAGCTCCCCCTCAACCCTTCTCTCTGTATCTCTCCGAGGATCTTCTCGGGCCCCGGGTAGCAACCTCTCCCCAAGGGCCCTGGAGACCGCGTGTCACCTCCGGACCCTTTCGCGGGGCCCCCACCTTTGCCCAGAAGGTCTCTCAAGGCCGGAGAGAGGCAGAGGTAAGCGGCCGCCCGTTTTCGCCGAGGCACTCTAACAGGCACCCGGGCTTCCGCGGCCAGCGCCGTCCGCTGGGTGTCAGGAGAGGGCCGGGCAGGCCAGCCCGCGCGCGCGGGGTGGGACGCAGGCAGAGGAGCTCGGCGCCGGCCGCAGCCCCGTCCGGCCCTCGTCGCGGGCCCCTGGGTGTCGCCGCCCCGGGGCGCGCGCGGCCCACACCCGGCTCCCAGCCACTCCTGACCCCAGCCTGAGCCCCGGGCGCCCCGAGACCCCGCCGCCGCGCGGACGTCGAGGGCAGCGCGGGGCACGCGGCGTCGGCCCCGGTCCTGCCTGTGGCCCCCACCCCAGCCCCGGCCCCGACCCCGGCGGTCCGCGCTTCCCGCTCACTCACCGTGGGCCCCGCGCGCCGAGCAGCCGTGTCCCGGAGGCCGGGACGCAGAGCCGCGGCCGCCGGCGTTCTCGGTTCTGCCCGGCCGAGGAGGCTGCAGCGCGTGTGGGCGCGCGGCCCGCCCTGCCCAGGTCCCCTCCTCCGCGCTCACCTTTCCAGTCAGACGCGCGGCGGGCAGGGCCCGCGCCGCTCTGCGCGTCCCTTTCAACTAGCCGAGGGCGGGCACCGCGGTGACGCGCGCGGCCGGGCCGGCGGGTGGGACAGGAAAGAGCAGCCGCTGCCCGCGCGGGTCCCCGTGCTCCCCCGGGAGGAAAGGCGGCCTTCCCTTCGCCCGTTGCCGCCGCGCGCTCCATCCGGAGCCGCTTCCTCCTCGCCCGGAGGCTGCGGAGGGCACCAGCGGGGCCGTCGGACCGCTCCGGGTTGACGTAATTGGAGTGTGTGGCGACGGTGGAAAGTTACACAGACCAGCGATCGCAGCTCGTTTACGCACGTGGGCCTGAGGTGCCGAGGCGCGTTTAGGGGGCGCGCCCGCGTGGGGTGCGAGAGACGCGCGGCGCCACCCCGAACCTGCCGCTTCGCCTTCTTCTGGGGCAGCGCAGCGTGGAGATTCCGAGTGGAGTGTCGTGGACTTCGGATTCGAACAATCCAGCTCCACAGTTTGCTCACTTGCTGACTACAGGCAGATGGCTTAACCTTTGGCTTCTGTTTCCTCATCCCTGAAATGGGGCACTAAAAGTGACAATGCCTGTAAAACCACTCCATAATCACTGTTCTAGCGCACTGTAAGCACTGCAATTTAAATATTAATCAGAGACATACTTGAGCTACTCTTTGACTCACTTCTTCGTGGCAGGAAGTGTTCCCAAATTAATCTGTGGGAACTCAGTGACTAAGAGGATGTAATAGTACATAACATAGCATTTGGAATTGTGTCTGCTTTGTAAATCTGACAAATTAATTTTTATTTATTTAATTTATTTATTTTGTGGTAATGGGGATTAATCAGGGCCTTTTCACTGAGCTACAGTCCCAACTCTTTACTTTGAGACAGGGTCTCTCTAAATTGCTTAGGCTGGGTTTAAACTTTCCATCTCCTGTCTCAGCCTCCCAAAGTACTGTGATTACAAGCACCACCACTGCCGGGCTGCATAAATTATTTTTTTCATTTCTCTTCCTAGGGCAATACCTATCTCTCACCATAGCATTATTGTAGGGCTGGAATAAGTTAATAGAAAGCATTAGAACCATACTTGGCACA